>JAJOOH010004005.1:0-15916 GCA_029582605.1 Solanum gracilifrons
GGTGCTCTTGGTCATCAATATGCTTCTCGTAAGAAGCAAAAAATAGGATTTTAAGAATGAGTTGCTTGTATCCCCTCTAGCCATTGGAGATTTTTAGTGTTTGTAAGAAATTTTAAAGAGAGGAACAAAGATGTTTTGATGGCACTCCAACTCTCATCCCTACCCTTAAAGCAAGATATTTGATTAGTCTTTTTGGTTGGGTTAATCTCTCTCCTGTACTTAGTGTTGATTCTTTCCTGTAATTTATCATCTCAATAGATCTTTGTTGTTAGCTGTTTCGATAGCTTATTTTTTGCCTTTCTGGGAGCTGATATTTTCTTTCTTTTGTAATCTGTGCATCTGGAGTGTACATATTGTATGGACTCCTGCCATATATAAAGATTCTTAACACTTCTCCTCAAGTTGGAGGAACACAATCTTTTGTCGAATAAAGTGACAGTCTACTTTTATATGCTTTGTTCTTTTGTGAAAGACTGGAGTTGAGACTATGTGAAAACAATTCCTGATTGGTCACTGGGTACTTCTGTCTATAGTCCCGTACTTTTTTGGAATCAGCCAATGAATGAAGCATTGCAACGCTTTTTCGGTGTTCTTCATGATGATCTCCTTACAACTAGAGAGAGAAAGAAAAAATATTCATTTTGTCATCTCTGTCCATTTTTTGAGGCATTGAAGAAAATGTCCAAAAGGTGTCGTACTTTTCTGTACTTTCTCTTTGTTTTGATTCTTAATCAACCAGGGAAAATAGCCCCTATCTCTGTTGTTGTACTCTCCCTCCTATTACTAAACCAAAAATAGAGTTATAATTTGTTCTAGTGCTGACTATCCAATAACTATCACAGGGGAAAATCTATTATGTCGTTAGACCTGTGTTACCTTCTGGATGTGAATCAAAAAGTACCCCCTGTGGAGCTCTTGGTACCAGAGACTCCTTGAACTTGGGTGGTTATGGTGTGGAACTAGCTCTGAAAAATATGGAATACAAGGCTATGGATGACAGCACTGTAAAGAAAGGTAAGTTCTATTGTGCATTCATCTGAACCATGCTACTTGATGCAAGCAGCGGTATTGATGCGATAATCCCCAACATATTGTTGAATGTAATTTTGCCAGTTTAGGATGTTTTACTACTTCCTGTAGGTTAACATTGGTTTTTCTAAAATGGGAAGACTGACACTAGTTTGTTTCTGGATCTTTTTCACTTTTTCATTACCAATTGGCCATGGTTGAGCTGACATTGCTTGGATCAAGGATAAAGTGACTGGATCCTTAGATCTCATGATTTTCCCAAAAGAAAATCAACAGAAAGAAATTTCCTTTATTTTTATGATATCAAGGCTGAACTTGTCTTATTCTTCGTTCTTGCAATGAATCTCTGAGACTCAATATTTTTTGTATATTTGTTCCCAGTTTTCTTAGATAGTGACTATACTTATGTTAGAAAGCAGGTTGTCTTTTAGTTTCCAGATTGTGTGAAAATATTTTTCCAAAATGCTGAATTTTAGGATCTGAAATATACTCGTATCTGTGGAGCAAAACCTTTTTATTAGAACCACCCCACTTAACTCGTTGGAAAAATTAGGAGTTAACGTTATAGTGGTGCTGATCTCACATTTAAAGTTACTGCTTTATTCACATTGTATCTCAAGTATTTTTCTTTCCCATGTCGTTTGCTTCTTTTAGTACCTGATAAAATAAAACTAAGTGTACATGCTTCTTTTATCTATTGCTGCAGGGGTCACTCTTGAAGATCCTCACACTGAAGATCTTAGCCAAGAAGTCAGGGGATTTATATTCTCTAGGATTCTGGTTTGTGTTATTAACTTTTCATATCTCAAACTGATAAATGAAGTTAAACAGAGTTTCTATTGGATTTTATTTTTTTGAAACTGGTAACTTGAGTTTCTATTGGAATTATTGCCTTGGAACACATACAGGAATATGATTAAAGCTACACAGTACATGTACTTGTTGATGACTTTGTGGACCTACTGTTCAGAAAAGAAATAACAATGTTGCCAATAAAAATTAATGTCGACGAACTTTATTGACAACATAAAGAAGTTCTGGGTAGATAAGAAAGGATGAACTGTGTTTGCTGACAAGGGAAATAAAAGGAAAGAGTACCAGTATTTATCGCCTTTTCCACTAAGATGATTTAGTGGAGAATATAGTGTTCATCTAGTTTGAAACTCTTAAAATCTTAAGAAAAATATGCATCCTAATGTTATTTACTTGGCCACTTAAATAATAATTCACTGAAGGACAAACAATAATAACAATGACACAGAGCTTATATCTCCCTTTAAGTAAAAGAATAACACGGTGGTGTGCTTGAGTGGACGGATCACCTTTGGTGAAGGTAAGTTTGGTCAAGTGCTGGCTGTTTGACTCAGTTCCTCAAAAGTTTCTCTCTTTGTGGTCTTATTGTATTTTTATGCCCCCTCTTAGACTTGACTTGGTGAAGCCATGCAGAATGAGAAGTCAGAGTACACAGTAATTCTCCGTCATTCTCTCTTCTCCCCCTTCCCTTACCATTCTATATCTTCCACCACCTTTTGAATTCTTATTTGAACAACAATGGAGGATAGAGATCTGTTCGTTTACTGCTGAGATCTTCTCAATATGGCAGAAATTAGCCTAAGTCACCAACTTTGTCAAAAAAAAACTGCATGTCGACTCTACCGTGTACTTTATCCTACACCTTGCCCCTTAGAGAAGTTTGATTGTTTTTCGTAGAAAACCATGTATATTTTTTTAAGGTTTTCTACTTTTTGGTATTTTGGCATGTTTTACCCTTCTTTCAATGAAATTTTTTACTTTATCAAAAAAAATCTAACACTTAACTCTTCCTCCCATGAAAGCACAATGTTATTAATGAAGGGCAGACTAAATGCAAACACTATAGCTGTGATGCAAATAAGACTCTTTTTTTTAAATTCTACACTATGGTTCATACCTTGTGTGATTAGCTTTTAGAGTCCAGTAAAAATTCTTTTGGGTGGTTGTAATAGTTGTGTGCAATCCACCCTGCCAAGGCTTTAGTCATTGAAGAACCGATTCTGTCTTCCCGTATCTGCAGGAGCGTAAACAGGAGTTAACATCTGAAATAATGGCTTTCAGGGATTATCTTCTATCATCAACAGTTTCTGATACACTTGATGTCTGGGAGTTAAAAGGTGATGATAACCTTTACTATTATGAGCCTAGAACCTATCAATATTAGAAATGAAAGCTTCTTTTTTATCAAGCTAATCTTATGTTATTCCCTTTGTGATGCCAAATATAAATAAACAGATTTAGGGCATCAAACTGCACAGAGGATAGTTCATGCTGCTGATCCTTTGCAGTCAATGCAAGAAATTAATCAAAATTTTCCTAGTGTTGTCTCTTCTTTGTCTCGGATGAAGGTAAACTGTTTTTCAGTTAGAATGTATAGTGTTCTAGTGGTGAATTTTTTTATAACTAATGTAACTTATATTTGGATCTGATTGTTTGATATGCTTTTAAATTTTACGCAGCTCAATGAATCTATCAAAGAGGAAATTGTTACAAATCAGCGAATGATTCCACCTGGAAAGTCATTAATGGCCCTGAATGGTGCCTTGGTCAATTTTGAAGATATTGACCTTTATCTGTAATGCGTTCACTTGCCTCTAGGCCATCTTCCTCTCTTCCGCCTCCCTCCATTTATTTTTCATCTGCAATTCATTTCCTATAGAATATGTTGTTATATTATATTATTCGATATAAGGAGAAGTAAAATAGAAATGTGAATGTCTTCAAAATTTTGGCCTGTTTGGACATAATATTTTTTTCCTTTCAAAAACCTGTTTTTGTGTCAATTTTTCCTCCAATATGAAAATAAAAGTTTTTCAAGTTTGAAATGCATGCCCAAACACAACTTCAACTTTCAAATACCTTTTTTAACTCAAATTAAAAAAAAAAAACCCCCCCTCAAATATCACCTAATTCATGTCCAGACACCCACACTTAGAATTGAGGAGATGGGAGAGGATTCAGTTGAACCATCCTTTGTTAGTAATTGTATGTGCTTCAACAAAGGTTCTCTGAGTGTTTGGTTATATGTTTAAGATTGATAACTTTTTTGACTTGACAAAAAATGTTTTTCGTCGCTGATTCACTTTATAGTTTGCATCTGATTTTACTTGTCAGACTTTTCTTTATGATCACCAAGGCGCTTCACTGTGAGAAGCGGAGCTCACCCCTTTTCTTCTTGGTTGAGTTGAAGAACTTCTGAAATTTGTTTTCCAGGCTGGTTGACATGGTCCATCAGGAGTTATCATTAGCTGATCAATACTCTAAAATGAAGGTGCGAAGCTCTAGAACCTTCTCAAGGGCATGCCTGATACCGATGCCCTGGGTTTTGACATCTTTTTTGGTTATCTGAGATTCTTTTCTGATGCAACCAGTGAGTAATTACCTGATTTACCGGGGGTGGGGTGAATTCCCAGACTATGCTGCAGAAACATCTTGCTAAGGAAACTAAAATGCTTTATATGTTTAATAGAGTATATCCCGTCATTTAGAAGAGAAGTCTATAGTGCTTGAACCTTAACTATGGGTGAAGTTTAGCTCATTATTTCAATTACAAAAGCTAGCGACCTAGGATGGCCATTATATGAAGTTGCCTCAGCTTCTTTTCTCGTGGAGAGTATGCTCAGAACGTAGAACATTACTGGAACTTCCTAAGCAGTTGTGCATAAAAGTATATGATTGCAAGTTGTAGCAAATAGATCATTCAAACATGGGACTTAACATGTGAGATGAGGTTTCTTGGTGCTTAATTTTGCATACCCTAAAGTTTCGCTTGTCCTTTGCATATAGGTTGTGCATTTCATCAATGCTTATGTCCTACCTTTATTGTTTTTTATATCCCAAACATCTTTGGTGTTTTATATCTTCATGGCTGTTTTGTTGAGCAAAAGCTCATGCAGTAATTGTTGCTTGAGAATTTCAGATTCCTGTCAGCACTGTGAGGAAGCTCCTTTCAGCACTGCCCCCTTCTGAGTCTAGTACATTCCGTGTTGATTTTCGCTCAGATCATGTTCATTATCTCAATAACTTGGAAGTGGATGAGATGTATAAACGTTGGCGGAGCAATTTAAACGAGGTACCTTGTTTTTTTGATCCTCGGATTGGGCTCTTTGTCCTCACTTCATTAACTTTTATTTTCTAACTTTTTGCATCTTTTTGCTTTAGATCCTGATGCCAGTCTACCCTGGACAAATGCGTTACATCCGGAAGAACATCTTCCATGCAGTTTATGTTTTGGACCCTTCCTCCATTTGTGGGCTTGAGGTAAAGCTTATCATTTTGGGAACCTAAAAAATGTTTTTGTGCTCATTTGTTTTATAGTTGGTTATGCTTTGTTGTCATTCAATTGATAGTGATAAAAGAATATGGTTTAACAAGTTCTCTACAATTTGCAGACAATTGACGCAATTGTTTCAATGTTTGAGAATCATATTCCAATTAGATTTGGAGTGATATTATACTCTGCCAAATTAATTGAGGAGATCGAATCAAGTGGTGGTCAACTTCCCCTTTCTTATAAGGAGAAGGATAGTCCAAATCAGGAAGAACTCTCCAGTTTGGTAATTACTCAAATCTCGTTATAATAACAAGTATTGGTTGAATAAGATTATTTGGACCTTTAACTCGTTGCTTTTCATTCTTGGTATAAGCCAAGTGGCTCAATGTTCATAAGTAGAGTGGATTAGTTATGAAGAAAGGTGTTTCAGATCAACAGGTGTATAGTCAGGGTACATTTGCATAGTTTTATATGCCTTATTTGCCCTACATATGGCGCAGAAGTTCAATGGAAATGCTTTCCTCATTAATTACTAAGTATTGTATCTAGCCATGTAATAGTAATAGGGTCGCTCTAATTTTTCCATCTTCATACATTGCTGGCTGTTGCATAAATTTTTTTCTGCAACATACTTATATATGGTACTTGGTATATGAACTACTCCCTCCATTTCAAATAAGTGAATTGTTGAAGCATTTTTTATATTTCAAATTAACTTAATTGTTCAAGAATAATTTTAGAATGTTTTTTCGTTTTTACCCTTCATTTGGATTTCCTATGTGATGAGTACAAGAATCTATAATTGGTTTGAAGCGTTGAAGTAGTAATTATAAATAATGTTTAGTCATTCTAAAGAGTAATTTGGCAATAATTAAAAAGGTTATAAATGGAAAATAATGTCTAATAAAATGTCTTAATATTCTTTTCTTGAAGGGTGTACAATACTCCAACAATTCACTTATTTTGAAATGGAGGGAGTAATAATATTCTACTACTAGCTATGCTGATTGGTATCATGTAATTAAAAGCTCAAATAGCTTGCAACTTATATAAGTATTTAATTGGACCTTACTCTAAGTCTCTAACAGCTTGGAGTATACATGCATGCATCTAGTTGTTTTTCTTTTTTTGATTGGTAAATAACAACACATGCATCAAGACGCTGATATTGGTAAACTTAGCACCCTTATGCATGATTTTTGTCATAGAGGCAACTTGCTACAAAATGTGAGCTGTTGATGATATTATTACTTTCTTTTAGAACATGATTTGTCATAAGAACTCTTTTTACATGTAGCTGGTGTACTAAGATCTCATAAAATTTTCATTACATATTGAAAAAAAAGGAACTCTTTTCACAATTTTTCTTTTGTTTCATTTACAGTTTTATTTCCCTTGAATTTTTAATTTTGTTCTTGATGCATATGAACTGATGAAAAACTGTATTGTTTTTTTGCAGATTATTCGTCTTTTCATCTACATCAAGGAAAACCGCGGAATTGCAACAGCTTTCCAGTTCCTGAGCAATGTATGATTTCAATACTTTCTATTCTGTATACTGCCTATTAATGAATATGTTAGCTTGCAGGGGATTCCATATGTGTACTTACCATGTTAGTATGTGAATAGCTTCTCCTGAAGGTTAACAAGTTGATGCATAAAGGAGTGTCTGATAAAAAACCCCAAAAGCAAAACACTTGTTTGCCTTTGAGGGGAGCCATTTTGTCTTAGCTGTAATTGCCTATTACTATCTTTTAATATGCAATTTTGCATGTTACCGGTCTCATTGTGTTTCCAGAAGTAATCTTTTGGGTTTTGTGAACAAAAACTTGTATTTACTTATCCAAGAACAAAGGAAACCTGATTTTAGTGTGCAACTTTTTTCATGACCTGCAATGTTGTATAGCTAGTTCCACTACTTGCCATGCCTCATGGGTATTTTTATTCTACTCAGTCATATTCTTCTTCTTTCCTCACCTCAATGCCTTTGCTAGTGTAGATTTCTTTGTTGTAGACATCCATATTTTCGGGTGGCTTCTCTACTTTTTACATACTTCTCATATATAATATGGAGCTTCCCCCACAACATCTATAGAGCATTGCTCCTCATAGGAAAATGCCTTTGCTAGTGTAAATTTTAGAACATTTATGTTTGGAGCATGTCTGATGAAGGGGAGTTATGGGCTAGCTCCTTTAGTTTTTCCTTTTGATGCTCTGTTCTTCTGGAAAAATGGTGGTGATTCATGTCAGGAGGTGTATGGTTTTCAAATTTAGAAAACTTTTTACTACTTCTACTTTGAGTTTTTCCTGTTGCTCCAGTAGTGTTTTTGGTGTAATATAAATATACACAGTTAAGTAACAGTTTCACCTAGAAATGTAGGTAAACAAATTGCGAATAGAGTCAGCTGCTGAAGATCCTCCTGAAGTACACCATGTTGAAGGTGCATTTGTGGAAACACTGCTGTAAGTCTACCATTTTCCAAGTGTCCAGTTCATTTTTCTGCTTGTTTTGTTGAGAGCTACATGCATTACAATGGCTTCTCGTTGCTAATTTTTTGAATTGATAGATTGTTCCTTTCTTAATTTGTGTTCCAAAACATTTACTGCTTGTGTCTTTTTGTAGACCTCAGGCTAAAACTCCTCCTCAAGATACCTTGCTGAAACTGGAGAAGGAGCATACTTTCAAAGAACTCTCTGAGGAAAGCTCTCTGTTTGTGTTTAAGCTAGGTTTGGCTAAGAGACAATGCTGCCTCTTGTTCAATGGGCTTGTCCATGAGCCCACTGAGGTATAACCCTATTTATGATCACAGATTCAAATTATTGAAAACGTGGCTTTGTGTCTGACATTTTTAACTTTAAGTTTGGGTCTCTACTTATAGTTGTGCAACTAATTTTCCAGTTACATAAATGGTCTCAATAATTGCCACTTTTACCATTTTCTGAAGTTTGATTCACTGAGAAAGGTAAAAGAAAAATCTCCTAGACAAGTATGGCATTTAGTAAAAGGATAATGATTATGTTGGGTAATTTCTTTAGGAAATTAGATTTGTTATTTGGATGTCATGGTCTCATGAACTAGCCTTTTCTCCATGTGCTTTAGTTGCTCAAAGATAGATATGTTTCCTGTTGAAGTGTGTGACCATCTCATCTAAAAGCTTAAGCTGTAAGAGAGAGCACACTTTTTATTAGTTAATTATATTCTCAACGCGCCCTCTCTCGTGAGGGATTGATTTTTTTCATGGGCCAAGCACATGAAAATTCTTTTTAATTTGGGTGGCGGTGAGATTCGATCCCAGGACCTCGGCCTGCTCTAATACCATGTTGAAGTGTGTGACCATCTTATCTAAAAGCTTAAGCTGTTAGAGAGAGCACACTTTTCATTAGTTAATTATATTCTCAACATTTCCAATAATATGGAGTTTGCTTTTGAGAAAGGTTTATAATTATATTCTCAGCATTTCCAATAATATGGAGTTTGCTTTTGAGAAAGGTTTATAATTATATTCTCAACATTTCTAATAATATGGAGTTTGCTTTTGAGAAAGGTTTAGGGAAATAGAGTTTTTCCGTGGAGACCTGATATATATGAGATACTAATTGGTGACTCATGTAAATTTGTTTCTAATTTTATCTGTTACTAATTGATCTAAAAGCTGTATAAGCTATATCAAGCCGAAATATTCAATCTCCATATCAGTTGGTTATCTGTTTATTGAAGTTTATTTCTAGGTGGATGAGACTGTCCTGTAACATGATTTTATATACCTGGAACTTCTACTGGCAGGATGCTCTTATGAATGCAATGAATGATGAGCTTCCTAAAATACAAGAACACGTTTATTTTGGGCACATAAACTCTCATACAGACATCCTGGATAAGTTTCTATCAGAGAATGGTGTGCAGCGCTATAACCCACAGGTACAATTCTTTGTTTTCCCAAGATATGTTGCATTGTCTTTTGTGCTTAGTGCCTGAAATAACTGGGAACGTTGTTGTCTCTTCGTTGACATAGATTATAGCTGAAGGGAAAGTCAAACCGAGATTTGTATCTCTCTCTGCTTTAATTCTAGCAGACAACTCATTTTTTAATGAAATCAGCTACTTACATTCTACAGAAAGTAAGCTATACTCGGCCTAACACTATTGTTTAATGTGAAACATGTTTGAGTATCTCTTTCATTTGTGTTGTCTTAATTTCTTTTCCAGCAATAGATGATTTGAAGCCCGTGACTCATCTTCTTGCTGTCAATATGGCATCAGAGAAAGGGATGAGATTGCTTCGTGAAGGAATACATTATCTGGTAGTTCTCCATCTCTCTCTCTCTATATATATATGTGTGTGTGTGTGTGTGTTTGTGTGTGGTGTGCATTTACACACACACAGCATTCTTCATCATTTGTTATTTCTTAATATTCTTGGTTATGGGAATTAAGTATTTGGATTTTCTGCAGATGGCGGGCACCACAACTGGACGCTTGGGAGTGCTGTTTAACTCCATTCAGGATCCTCATTCACCAAGCATTCTTTTCATGAAAGTTTTCCAAATCACAGCCTCATCATATAGGTCTGTACTTACTCTTTTGGATCTTTTCTTTGGGCACTCTTTTTTCCTAATGGCTTCATTAAACTGTAGTTTTTTCTTTCTTCATCTTGCTTTGAATGATGACATGCAGTCACAAGAAAGGCGCTCTGCAGTTCCTGGACCAAATTTGTTTGCTTTACCAACATGAATATATGCATGCATCTTCTGCGGGCACTGAAAACAGTGAGGCATTTATGGATAAGGTCTTTGAACTGGCCAATTCAAATGGATTGTCCTCAAAAGGACTCAAGTCTGCTCTCTCTGGACTTTCTGATGAGAAGTTGAAAATGCACTTGAAGAAGGTACCCGACTATTCCTGGCTTTAGTTAGTCTGTTCAACAACTCACCAAGGCTGTGTTAAATCAAGATCAACTCATCCATGGCCTTGAATTTTATATTTCGTCTAGCATCCAGTACATGGAAACTGACCAATATATGGGAACTAATTCCATGGGTTAGAAGTTGCAAAATGCTTAGGATGCCATTTGGATCTGCTTTTTTTTTTTTTAATCTTAGCTATGCTCACTTGAAATTCTTTGGAACATTTCCTAATAATTGTGTGGACAACACAGTAGAATGCTCTCGACCTACTCTATGGGTTAGCTATCTCAATAACTAACTCCTTCTATCAACCGGAGTGCTAAAGTATTTTATCTGTTAAGCAAACATTTATCATTAGACCCCAGTTTCTCAGATGAGAGAACAACACTACCTTTTCAATTTGTGAACTGTATGGTCAAAGCATTCAGAGAGACACCAATCATACCAATATGAAGTACTCCCTCTGTTGTAGTTTGACTTGATTCGAAGTTTAAGAAAGAAAGAAATACTTTTGAAGTTTGTGTTCCAAAATAAGTCAGAGATGTTTGTATAGCTATAAATCATTTCATTAAGGGTAAAATACATATTTTAAAATTATATTGTTACTAAATATATAAATGTGTCATTCTTTTTGGGACTAACTACAAAGGAAGTGAGTCATATAAATTGGGACTGAGGGAGTAATAATTTTCATTTGTGCTCTGCGGCTAAGGTATTGATTAGATGCATGCTTGCTGAATAGCCTCTCCTTATCCTTCATTTTTAATACATTTACAGGTGGGGAAGTTTTTGTTTGGAGAAGTTGGCTTGGAGTATGGTGCCAATGCAGTTATTACAAATGGGAGAGTAAGTTTGATTTGTGTCCATTGCATTAGTTTGAAATGCGGAGTCTTGTGGAATTTTTGTCCTCCAAGACTATTTTGATTTTTCAGATTCCATCGTCATGATCTTTGGAGTGTTGGTGTGCTTTGAGGAGACATTCTTTTTATCAGTTTTTGATGAACGTTATATTGTTCTGTGTCAACTCAATGGTCTTTGACCACTTTGATAGGTGATTAGCCTGGCTGACAACACAACATTCTTGAGCCATGATTTGCAACTTTTGGAGTCTCTGGAATTTAAGCAAAGAATAAAGCATATAGTGGAAATAATTGAAGAAGTAGAATGGGAGAACATTGACCCTGATACGCTAACAAGGTTTGTGCATTTGTGTTCTTCTATGTGTTCCCTTTATGCTTTCTGCTCTACTGCCAATTGTGAACAACTGCTTATAAGGAAAATTTGGAAGTTGTTTCTTCAAGTTTGATACCCCTGTTTCCATCCTTAATATGCTTCTAATGTTTGCATATCTATATACTATATGGAATCATAATGGAGCTACCAGATATGAGTAGCGTCTTAAAGTTTTGCAAACATCTTCTTAAAGCTGGGTTCCCCAGAATTCAGATGATGGCCTCACAATCGACGACAGTTGAACACATAAATGGTGTCTTTTAAAGCTTTATGCCACTGTTAGATGACACATTCCTATGGCTGCTTTCTAGAAACTGGGCGTTCTTTAGTCAATTTTATACAAGGTGGGATATTGTAATTTCTATAGAGGTTTGGCGTGGGACTTCCATAATGGAGGTCTCAAGTTCGAATTCCCTTGCCTACGACAGCAGGGGTTGACCTTCTAATCCGAGCTCGCTACATCAGACTTGCCTAGTGTAGTTCACCTCTTATGTGTGGTTTGCAAGCTATTGCGAAGGAGCAGGGTTTACGTTGTCCGCACCTAAGGGTAGCGGTTGCGGGTTCCCTTGTCATAAAAAATATAATTAATTTTATTTAAGTTTTGACCAACATCCAGCATAAAATAAATATAGATCTTTGGTTTATGGACCTAGTTAGTATTCTAACTGTGAGAAATATAGGAAAAGAATATTATTGAATTGTTGTTGTGTCTACATTATTACATTGAGACCCTATTTATAGACCCTAGAATACAATCCTTTACCAAGTTGGATACTATTTATTATTCCTATTTCTATTTCTATTCCTATTCCTATTCCAATAGAATTGTATAAACCTATTCCTATTCTAATAGGATTGTATAAATCTATTCCTATTCTAATATGATTGTATAAACCTGTTCTTATTCTAATACTCCCCCTCAAGCTAGTGCATACAATTCATGTAACCTAGCTTGTTACAAATGTAATTAACACGAGTTTCGATGAGGGGTTTGGTGAGATATCTGCAAGTTGGATCACTCGACTTCACAAAATTGACAATCAATCTCAATGTGCTTGGTCTTCTCATGAAAATTACAGTGTTGAATTACCCAAACCAAACTTGCAAAGATTGTTTCAGACCATAGAGTGACTCACATAATCGACATACAAGGCTACTAAACTCCCCCTGAGCAACAAAGTGCTCAAAATCTAGTATAAAGTGTATGGATCATGTTGGAATCAATAGATGAGTCGATATTAAACAACAAAGTCACCAAAAAATTGGTCGGAACATGCTCATACGCCGGAGTATTAGATTTGATGGCTGAAAGTGGTCACAATCTAAGAAATAAAATTATATGGGTAGGGTCGGAATGATGTCACGACCCAACTAGAAAATATAAATTATTTAGGATAGTTCGAAGATGGAATGACTCCATTGAAAAAGAGAAATAATATGGATAGGATCGAAATGATGGCATGACCCTACTGAAAAAGAAAAATTATACAAGTATGGTTGGAATGATGGCACAACCCTATGCAAATCAGATTTGAGGAGTCATCGGAAAGACGAATGGAACTATGCAAATCAAATCTGAGGAGTCACTAAAGAGACATGATGCTATGCAACTCAGATATGAGAAAGTAGTTCGGTAAAATCCATGGTACTACACAAATTAAATATGAAAAATAGTCCGGAGAGATACACGGTGCTACGCAAATAAGATATGCAAAAAAAGGTAGTCACCGGAAGGATGGCAAGTTGCTACACAAATTAAATATGAAAAGTAGTCACCAGAAAAATGTCACGATGCTACGCAAACCAAATATGAAAAAGTAGTCACCGGAAAGATCGCATGGTGCTACACAAATTAAATATGAAAAAATAGTTACCGGAATGATGGCACGGTGCTACACAAATTAAATATGAAAAAGTAATCACCGGAATGATGACACGGTGCTACACAAATTAAATATGAAAAAGTAGTCACCAGAATGATGGCACGGTACTACACAAATTAGATATCAGAAAGTAGTCACCGGAATGATGGCACGGTGCTATACAAATTAGATATGAGAAAATAGTCACCAGGAAAGATACACGGTGACCCAACTTTTGCTAACATAGTCATTGGCCGGACGGGCGTCATATATGGATAATATCCACCCGCCGGCAGTGGAAGCTCTTTGATTGTTTACCAAGATCGTACAGGCTCTGATACCATGTGAGAAATATAGGAAAAGAATATTATTGAATTGTTGTTGTGTCTACATTATTACATTGAGACCCTATTTATAGACCCTAGAATACATTCCTTTACCAAGTAGGATGCTATTTAGTATTCCTATTTCTATTTCTATTCCTATTTCTATTCTAATAGAATTGTATAAACCTATTCCTATTCTAATAGGATTGTATAAACCTATTCCTATTCTAATAGGATTGTATAAACCTATTCCTATTTTAACACTAACAATTTCCAAGGGTCATCTTTACTTAAGAAGCTAATTGGTGCTTTTTTTTATTTCTTCAACCTTAAGTTCTCCTTACTATTTTCTTCATTGTGCTAATTTTTTTGTGATAATGTAGTAAATTCATCAGTGACATTATCATGTCTGTCTCATCTTCAATTGCTATGAGGGATCGAAATTCCGAAGGTGCTCGCTTTGAACTTCTGTCTGCGAAATACAGGTAACACATGTCAAATTCACCATTTTGTGAATACAATTTTTATTGATGATGTGGATTTTGCTTTCAACATAGGGTAAAGTTGACTTATTTCAAATAGTTCTGGGATATTTTTGGCCATTTTTTCTTATCAAAATAATCAGGAATCTCATCCTAGTGAAGTTTTTCTTGTTACAGGTTACTCTAATTTCTTATATAAAGAGACTTCTTGTCTGTAGTTAATTCTATATTCAATAAGCATTTCCTTTGCCGCTTGTTCTCTTTTCACATTACTCTTTTATGGAAAAATTAAAGATAATAATTTTAAAGTTAAAAATAATCTATCTATAACATATGTATATAAAATACACTAGTTGCTAAAATATACATTGTTGAACAAAAATGTGTAATGTTTTATGCAAACAAACATTTTATTCAAGTTATTTTCAAATGCTTAAGAAGTAGTATAAGAAATGAAATGTTCTAAAGCACATGGGAGGAACTACCAAGGCATTTGAGATATTTGCTTTTAGAGTCTCCTCACCATTGCAAGTGCTGCGATGAGTCCCAACTTCCCCTTTAAAGCATTGAATTACAATGACATATGACTTTGGTAGCATCTTTTCATTGTGGTGGTCCACCCTGCATGTTTCTTGCAATTTAAAATCATAGGAAGCAAGAAGGTTGGTTAAAGATTTTAAGTAGGGACTAGAAGAAATGGAAACACTGGGCAGAAAGATACTCCTCAGCTTAATTTTGTAAAACTAGGATATATTCTTCATACACGCGTGAGTGCTATATTTAAGAAAGAGATGCTTCTGGGTAGTAAGATTATTCCTTTATGTCACCAGTCATCTTTCCTACCTTTAAATATGTTGCTGCTTTGGGAAAATACCTCTCTCTGTTCAAGTAGGCATGTTATAAATAGTTCTATCTTCTCACTAACCCAAGATGCAGCACCTCACTGTCGTGCGGCGATATTATCTTTCTTC
Source organism: Solanum gracilifrons (assembly GCA_029582605.1). Lineage (NCBI taxonomy): Eukaryota > Viridiplantae > Streptophyta > Magnoliopsida > Solanales > Solanaceae > Solanum > Solanum gracilifrons. The sequence continues at coordinate 15,115 of JAJOOH010004005.1, forward strand.
CTTGTTCTAACTTGTGGCATCAAGACCAGATTCTAGTTTCTTTACTTTTCTCTCGTCTTTGGGGTCTGAGAAGGACGCAGCTGGGTTCTCGTTGTTTACTCTTGCCTAAGGTTGAGCTTTCTTAAGGATTTTAAAATATCTGAACTTAGAGAGTACATAAAATTGTGAAATGTGCTCGAAGTTCAGTCATGGTGTGAACATGCATCTATGTGTGTCAAACAAAAATATTCTCATGTAAATAAGTCATGGACTTCATGTTGACTCCTTTTCCCTGAAAACACGAAGAACACTCTATTAGAAGTTGCACAATTTTGGTTTATATGAATTCTTTTTGGTTTTGAGATTTCCGTTTTATTAAATCAATGTTCTTAATGTGTTTTCTTGCAGTGCTGTTGTTTTGGAAAATGAAAATTCCAGCATTCATATTGATGCTGTCATTGACCCCTTGAGCTCATCTGGTCAAAAGTTGTCTTCTCTTCTTCGGCTTGTGTCAAAGTCCATTCGGCCAAGCATGAGGCTTGTACTCAACCCCATGGTGAGTTGATTTCCTTGAGTAGTATATGACAACCATTGAAAATGGTCACTACTTTATTTAGAACTTTGCACTTTCCCATGATTTCTACTGGCAGTGGAACTGCCTCTGTACTGTGTTCTACAGTTTATCACTTAGGGGGAGTCCTGGGCTAGGAGCTGGTTTGGGCAATCATGGGACCTTACTTTTTCGGGGGGGGGGGGGGGGGACTTAATTATGAAATGGGATGATTGATAGAATCGATATTTCATAGTAGGACTAATGGGATTT
>JAJOOH010004006.1:0-13336 GCA_029582605.1 Solanum gracilifrons
TGGAGCCATTTTTATAACACTCAAATTTCCTTCTAAAACCAATTAAAAGAGTAAGCAGTCATTGTCAATAAAAATTACCCAACTAAGAATCTGGGTCAAATCCCATAGAGAGTGGTAAATCGTAGAAAATTCTATCAAGATATTTGGATTGTAAAATCATTCATTTGTAATGGTAAAATAAGTGGTGGATGATTCCACCAATTTAGTAAAAGGATTTGGTTATAAATGGTAACAATTAAATAAAAATTTCAGAAAATTTAAGAAGTAACAAGCAATCTGGGGGTGAGGTAATTAGAAATCAATGTCACGTAGGGGTAATCGTGTTGCTCTATAGTGATGAACATTCATGTATAGGCTGGATAATCTTCAAGGACATTAATCTTCTTTCGATCTTATAGCATCATTTCATAGAATTCCTTTCGATCTCATCTATGTGCTATACTAAACAGCCCAATAACTTACTCTTTTCTCTCTTTCGATGCAGAAATAGGGAAAATAGATCCGACCCATAACCTCTATTTTCATGCAAGTTACACACATAAAACCTAAATTGATAGTATCAGACTAATTATCCACTCCAATCAATCTATTTCGAGCATCGATTGGATATCAGAAGTAGGAATAGTTTGCAACCTTAACCGATAAGTTAATCTCATTCTGATTAGCCCAAATTCATGTATGAACAGCAGCAAAACAGAGCATAACATAATACACACAACATTAAATCAATGCCCAACCCTATAATTGTACCCCTAGATCTTGGGGATTTAGCCAGCCATCACAAAAAGCAAAGAAATTATACCTTTCATGAAAGCAATCATGTCTAACATGAAATTAAGAAATTACAAGCAAACCCACTTTGAATTCAACTTCATTTTATCAATTTCAAGAAAAAAAGCTGAAACCCCCCAAAAACTAGAAAATAATTTTCACACGGTAAAGTGTTTCTCTCAAGTATCTCACTTCTTCAATTTTTCACACACAAACTCCCTCTCTCTCTCTCTCTTCCTTTTTTCTCTCCTTTGGGCTAATTATAATTTCCCCAAAATTTAGTCCAAAACTCATTACGTGACCTATCAGGTGACGTTATTCGGGCTCGCCGATCACATTAGGAAAATCGCTATCTACTCTTCAGCTCGCCTTATTTTTTGCTCTAGGCTTCAGGTGTTTGAACCTCACACAGCGAGCTCATTCGAGTCTGCCTTTCACATTCAGAGTATTTTCAAGTACCACCTTAGTTCGCCTTTCAAACCTTTATTTTTTCTCCTTGTACTATCCTTTTCAGCGATGGTCAACATGTTCACCTTTCTCATTCGATGAGTCATCTTTCCATTTGGAGTTCGCCGACCTGCCTCAATTAATGCAAGTGTTGTGCACTGTCAATTTGGGTGAGGTCATGCCCATTAGGCGACCCACCTTTCTTGCTGGTGATCAACAGTGTATAGTTTACACTTCTTTTTACATATTTGGCCATTCTTTTAATCATTCATCCTTGCTTTGTCTGTTAACCTTCAGAGCTACAAATCATCAAAATATCGTTGGAATAGGACAAAACTAGGCATTAAGGACACTAATTGTTGTGCTAAATAGGTCTCAAATGAGTGTAAATATACCACTCATCAAGAAATCCTCTCTCTTTTGATGAACTCTGTGAAAAACTTTGTAATCATGAGAGAAATATTACACACGAAGTTTCTTCCATTTATAGTCTTTTAATAAAAAATTACACTTCTCACTATGGTGGATCTAGCAAACATATCAACCACACAAATCGTTACTCTGCACTCAGAGACCAACCTATCCCAAATCAATAGCAAAATCCATCTAGCGCATCAAAGAATCAAAGAGATGGTTCTAGCATGATTTATCAATATTGTGACAAGGCTGGACACACAGTGAAATAATTTTGGATGTTACTTCCCTGGTCTAATCTATCTTCCATGGATGGCTCGAGTTCCTCGACTACAAGGAACACAAGGAATCCTCATAGAGCAATTTTTTCTAAGACCTCCAACCTAAATAATTTTAACTAGTTGGTAGGCTCTGGTGCATCTCACCATGTGACAACAAATCTTCAAAATCAATCAATTCATTCTAACTATAATGGTGAATATTTGATGTTGGGTGATGGTAAAAAAATTTGCATTCACACATTTTGGCTCTACTTCATTACCTTCTCGTTCAAGGCCTTTATCTCTTAATAATGTTCTTTGTGTCCCTCGAAAGATAAAGAATTATTTTTATTTACCAATTATGGTCATTGAATAATGTTAGTGTTAAATTCTCACATTTTTCATTAAATAATGTTAGTGTTAATTACTCATTTTATGATTCATTGCAATCTCAACACATGCTAATTCAATCATAGGTAGGCTAGGTCATCTTTAACAATACTAATCTCCTTTCGCTATATCATGAAATTTTCTTTCGGTCTCAATCATGTAATTCAACACAACAACCTAATACCTTAATTTATACCTCTCTTTCGAGTCAACCTTGCATTAAACAATAAAAACCTAAATATTCTCCTTTTGGTCTCAAAATTAAGATTCGAAGCTAATATGTGTTTATTAATTTAATCCTCCACTTCACGAATTCTCTTTTGAGCAACCCGCAAAGATCGGAAGCTAGATCTGAGCGTGCACTCTCAAATCATAAATTAAAACATAAAAATTAGACTAAACCCATTTCAGGAATATTAAGAATGAAATCAAATACAAAAGCAATAGAACGAGAAATCAAAGACCCAAAGAAGTTGTCTATTTCTAGCAAAACAAATCCCAATTCAATTAGAAATTACACCGACAATTCATGCAATACAAAGAAAGGGAAAGCAGAGAGGATAAGAAATATTACTATTATAAACACAATATTCAATCCAAAGGATGAATTATTAGGCAACTTTCTTTCAAAGTCTCTACCCAAAAATGAATTCTACAAGTTTTTCTCTAAGATAATCTTCAATATTCAATGGTGGTATATTTCTCACCTTGATATCTTCTTCTCCAACCCTTTTATGAGAATTTGGGTCCAAAATTTGTGAAATTCCAATTTCGCCCCAATCTAGATGATCGAACCTCGCAAAAGCGGCTTGGAGTTTGCAAAAGTGAATGTCGTGAAAGCAACAACCCCATCGCTTAAGCGAACCCTACCTTTTTGTGTCATGTTTGCAAAAGCGACTCCCGCATGGTCGCTTAAGAGGTTTGTTGACCGCAGTAGACCATTCGCTTAAACGAACTTGGCTTTGCAGGTGCACCATCAGAGGCCATATTTCTACTAATTTAAGCTCATTTATCCACTCGTTTCCATCATGTTCCTTCCAAGCAATGAATTCCTTAAATCAACACAATTCAATTAATAATTAGAGTCTTTATCTACTCGAGTGCCACAAAATCATAAGAAAGGGTCTCAAATGAGTGGATATTCACCAGTCATTAATACACCCAACTTAAAATTTTGCTTGACCTCAAGCAAAAAAAAATCAAAAACTCAAGAGGTACTCAATTGAAGCACAACACCCTTTCACTTCAACTACAGAGCATGGTCATGGCTTTGGTTGGTACTAATAATTAGCAACCAAGAAACTAATTTCAATTCAAGCAACTCCCTCAAGTTCAAGCACAATTTCAAGGCACAAAGTATTTTTCAAGAATGGTCAAGTGACAACAAGAATTTTCGATAAGTGAATCACAACTACTAGTTAACTAAACAAATTCCCTTGACTCAATTTCAGAATCTATCAACTTCACCAATCCCTCCTATTTTTTATGCCCTCACAAGAAATAAAATTTGCACACCTATACACACACACTTTTCACAAGAAAAGGGACTACAGCATCAAACATTCACAGTCACACTCACAAGAAACATCTCATGTACACAAGTATCACACCATAAGTTTGCCCATATTATCAATCAACATTGACTCAACTTCAATTGGTTATAGATCTCAACGGACTTTGTTAATTCTAACACCTCAAATTTTGAAAAGGGAAAAGATTGCATGAGTTTTAACCACTGATTCAAGTCTACAAGACCAATCTATGGTTCGTTGAATTTTCTATGGGTCATAAATCAGTCTCACAGAAATGAGGAAAATAATTTCTTAAAAATCAAGTCCTAGTACCTCTTCCTAAGGTTAACCAGGGTGGTTCAACAAATGGTCTATGAGTCATAGATAGGTCTCGTAGGTTGGTCTCAGACTTAGTGTAATTTTGAGGTCCAAGTTGATTTCTACCATTAAGGTTTACGGACCTCAGGAATTCATACAGACCGTAGAAGGGTCCCATCAAAGGTTTGGTGATTTTAAGGTCCAAGTACTTGGTCTACAGTTGACCAGTATAGACCGTCGAAAGTACAATTGTTTGTAGGTCTGACCCATAGACCAGTCCGGCAGTTATATCTTAAGGGTTTTTCAGTCTTTTCCTAATTGTTTTAAACCTATGCTATGTCATTTTAACTTCTACCCTAAGCCCTATAAAAAGCTTTTAAATCCTAAATCTACCCACTTTAAGCCCATTCTCCTATTTTTTCAAAACCAACCAAATTCACTCTCTTAAATTCCCTCCCAACCTAGGGAGGAAGAAGAAGTTAAGGTTCATTACAACACCATCAATTCACCATTCATCTTGGGTTTTGAGTAGCAAGGTATGTGGGTATTCACCCATGGATTCCATTCCTCCATGGATACCCGAGGTTTTTAATTTCTCAATTCTATTTCAATTAATCAAAATTAGGGTTCTTCATAGTTCTATATGGGTTTCATCCAATTATGAGTTTTATTGTTGATTAAGTTTTCTAATGCATGATTTAATGTTAATACATGATATTTAGTTGAAATTTTATTGACCCATGCATGATTTTCAACTATGAACCTATGAAGAACATATGAACAATGAATTTTGAAAGATTATGCATGTCTTATGAAAATGATATTTATGATGATAGGGTGCTTTTAGATGAAATTATCAATGTTGTTATGAAAGTCTTACTCACATACGAATATGATTATGATTGTGAAAGGTATTTCTGATATATAAATTGACATTAGTGAAAGTTTATCCCACATATGTTCAAATTATATTTTAAGTAGCTATTATATGTTTTGATCTTTAAGGTGTTCATTGGTATTGACCATTACCTTTTCTATGGTAAAATTAAATTAAATTTTTATCTATTCCGTTGGGATTTTGACTTAGCACCGAGAAGGCTTTGAGGTGGAGGCTCAAGTAGGGTAGTCTCTAGCAACAACCTCTAAATCCCGAACTATGTGCCCCCATAGGATTGTCATAAATGACCTAGCTAGTGGATCAACTTTAGTAAAAAATGATAGGTACGGGTTCTAACTGGCAAGTAGAATCCCCTTCTTTCGGTATGAGGGATATACAGGATTCCATGATATAGCACTCATGGTCTTATTGTCGGTTAAAGCTAATATCCCACAAAATAAATATGTTTCTTCAAAAGCTTTCATAGGTCTGTTATTTAAATGTGTTGACCATATCCTATGAAATATATGTTGTTTCTTCTTTAATCCTTTAAACATTAAATTTTGGTCATAATTTTAGTTGTTTAACTTATTTATACTATCAAGTCTATTTATGCATATTTCCCCATACTTATTACATTTCATGTACTAATGCATACTTGTGCCTACATTGTCTCATTGATGTTCAGACACCTTTACTTGATTTATGTCTTTCTTTTGTTTCGGATGATGTATGTGGTGTATGGTTTACGTCCCAACTACTTCTTTGATGTTAGATGTCTTGTTGAGATAGTAGACTTCCGCTTTGTCAAACTCTTTGGGACTATGAAATGCTACTTTGAAATCTTTATTTATATTATCTTGTGCCTACATTGTCTCACTAGGATGAATCTCTTGAAGTTTCATGGTTCCAAGGTTGAGGAAGATATTTAAAAGTTCATTGATGAGGTGAATAAGGTTTTGATGATCATGGGAGTGAAGCTGGTGGAAAAGGCAGAATTGGATGCTTATCAACGTAAGAGTGTTGCTCAAGTTTGGTTTAACCAATGGAAGGAAGAGAGGGCGGTTGATGCAACTCCTCTTGATTGGGAGAAGCTTAAGGTTGCTTTTCTTGATTGGTTTTTTCCATTGAGATGAGGGAGGAGAAGGTACTTGAGTTCATTAACATTCATCAAAGGAATATGAATGTGAAAGATTTTGCTTTGAAATTCACACAATTGTACAAATATGTTCCTTTTATGGTTGCCAATCCTAGGGAACAGATGAGAAACTTTGTTTCGGGAGAGTCCGAAATAGTGGTTAAGGAATGTTGTTCCGCTAAGAAAATGGACATTTCTCGTTTAATGATTCATGCTCAACAAATTGAAGAGGGGAATCTTAAGGAAAGGTCTAGGGAGGCAAAGAGGGCAAAGATTGGTGATGGTGACTTCTCAAATTCAAATTTCGATGGACATGGTCGTTTTAGGTTCCGACAAAGGTTTTCCGATCTAGGTTCCTCCAACACTCCAGCTCCTAATTAAACAAATAAAGGGTGTATAACCCTAAGCTTCAAGGAGGAAAGGGTGGTGGAAATGGATCTTCACTTCCCGCATGCCAAAAGTGTGGCAAGAGTCACTCGAAAAAATGCTTGATGGGTACGGATAATTATTTTGGTTATGGTAAAAGTGGTCACCGCTTGAGAGATTGTCCATCTAGAGTCAACAAGGGAAAAGATGGTAGGCAAGCTCCGCCTAGTGGTTCGGATTCAAGTGCTCCAAAGCAAAACCGATCCTATGCACTTCAAACTTGGCATGATCAAGAGGGTTCTCCTGATGAAATTATTGGTATGTTGAGAGTCTTTCATCTTGATGTTTATGCTTTGTGTGATCCTATTTCTACTTTGTCTTTTGTAACACCATATATGGCTATGAGATTTGATGTTTCTCCAGATGTGTTATTAGACCCTTTATCAGTCTCTACTCTTATTAGTGAATCTATTACGGCTAAGATATTCTATAAAAATTGTCCCTTCTCATTACCCCATAGAGTCACTCATGTTGATCTTGTAGAGCTTAATATTTTATATTTCAATATTAATTTTGGTATGGATTGGCTCTGTTCTTGTTATACTTCTATTGATTGTAAAACCCGAGTGGTTAAGGTTTAGTTTTCAAATGAACTCATCCTAGAGTGAAAGGGGGAAACTCTATGCCTAAAAGTCAGTTTGTTTCTTGTCTTAAAGCTATAAAAATGATTTCTAAGGGTTGCATAAATCATATTGTTCGAATTAGGGATACAGATTCCAAACCCCTATTCTTTAGTCGGTCTCAGTTGTAAATGAGTTTTTGGAAGTGTTCCCAGGTGATCTACCTGGTATTCCTCCCAAAAAGGAAATAAACTTCGGTATTGACCTTCTCCCAAATTCGCAACCTATCTTTATTCCTCCTTATTGTATGGCTCTAATGGAACTTAAAGAATTAAAAGAAAAATTGAATGATTTGTTAGATACGGGTTTCATCTGGCCGAGTATCTCTCCATGTAGTGCTCTAATTTTGTTTATTTGTAAGAAGGATGGTTCACTTCACATGTTATTTCATTACCGACAATTGAACAGGGTTACCATTAAGAATAAGTATCATCTTCCAAGGATAGATTATTTGTTTGATCAAGGAGAAAGTTACTTCTCTAAGATTAACCTCTTCTCGGGTTATCACCAATTGAGGGTGAAGGAAGATGGCATCCCGAATATGGTTTTTCAAACTCAGTATGGTCATTATGAGTTTTTGGTAATGTTATTTGGCATAACTAATGCTCTGGATGCATTTATGGACTTGATGAATAGAGTATTTAGACAATATGTTGATATGTTTGTGATTGTGTTTATTGATGACATCTTGATTTACTCATAGAGTGAGGATGAACATGATGAACATTTGAGAATTGTATTGCAAGTCCTCAAGTACTAACAACTATTTGCAAACTTTAGTAAATGAGAGTTTTGGTTGAAATCTGTAGATTTTCTTGGTCACATTGTTTCCGATAAAGGTATTGTGGTAGATCCTAAGAAGACGGATGCAGTTAATAATTGGCCTAGACCTCTATCTCCTTTGAATATTTGAAGTTTCTTGGGTTTGACTAGATATTATAGAAGGTTTGTGGAAGGGTTTTCTTCGATCTCCTCTCTATTGGTTGTATTGACCCAAAAGAAAGTTAAGTTCTTATGATCGGAAGCATGTGAGAAGAGTATCCAAGAGTTGAAGGATAGACTCACTTCGGCTCCTATTTGACTCTACCGAAAGGACCCGATGGGTTTGTTATTTATTGTGATGCTTCAAGGATTGGATTAAGGTGTGTTCTTATGTAAAATGAGAAAGTTATTGATTATGCTTCAAGGCAACTTAAGATTCATGAAAAGAACTATCCTACCCATGATTTGGAGCTAGGAGTGGTTATTTTATCCTTAAAGATTTGGACGCACTATTTGTATGGTGTCCATGTTAATGTCTTTACCAACCACAAGAGTTTACAATATGTGTTCAACCAAAAGGATCTAAATCTTCGCCAATGAAGATGGCTAGAAGTCTTGAAAAACTATGACATGAGTGTCCTTTATCACTCGGGCAAGGCTAATGTGGTGGTTGATGCCTTAAGTAGGTTCTCCATGAATAGTGTTGCACATGTTGAGGAAGGTAAGAAATAATTGGTTTGTGATGTTCATAGACTAGCTCGGCTAGGTGTTCGGTTGGTTGATTCAAGTGATGGTGGTGTCATTGTTCATAATGGTTCAGAATTGTCGTATGTGTTGGATGTGAAAGCCAAACCATGTCTTGATCTGAGTTTGGTTAAGTTGAAAAAAATGGTGCTTAAAAAGTCTATTGAGGCTTTCTCCCAAAGGGGAGATGGTGTGCTTCGATATCAAGGTCATTTGTGTGTTCCCAATGTTGATGACTTGAGAGAGTAAATTTTATCAAAAGCCCATAGTCCTCGGTATTCTATTCACCCGAGAGCCACAATGATGTTCCGTAATTTGTGGGAGATCTATTAGTGGAATGGGATGAAGAAGTATATTATAAAAATTTTGGCTAAATGCCCAAATTGTCAACACGTGAAAGTTGAGCATTAGAAACCAAGCGATTTTTCTCAAGACATTAGCATTCATACATGGAAGTGGGAAATTTGAATATGGACTTCATCATAGGTTTACCTCGCACTCGTCGACAATTTGATTCAATTTGGGTTATTGTGGACCGAATCACAAAATCTACTCACTTTGTTCCCATTAAGACTTCATTCTCATCAAAGGAGTATGCCAAGCTTTATATAAGGGAAATGGTAAGGTTTCATAGAGTGTTATTGTCCATTATCTCCGACCGAGGTACTCAAATTACATCTCAGTTTTGGAAGTCATTTCAAAAAGGTCTCGGTACCAAAGTGAAACTTAGCACGACTTTTCATCTTCAGATAGATGGAAAAGTTGAGCGTAATTTTCATACTTTTGAGGATATGTTGATAGCTTCTATAATTGACTTCAAAGAAAGTTGGGATGATCATTTGCCTTTAATTGAGTTTGCTTTTAACAACAACTATCATTCTAGAATTGGGATTGCACTGTTTGAGTCTCTTTATGGTAGGAGGTGTAGGTCTCATATTAGTTTGTTTGAGGTTGGTGAGGTCACTTTGATAGGGTCTGAGATGGTGCATGAGGTTATGGAAAATGTTCAACTATTCGTGAAAGGTTGAAAATGGTCGAAAGTCGACAAAAGTTTCATTCCAATGTTACAAGAAGAGAACTAGAATTTGATGTTAATGATTGGGTCAACTTGAAAATTCCACCCATGAAGGGTGTCATGAGGTTTGAAAAGAAAGGGAAGCTTAGTCCTCAGTAGTGGGCTCATATCAGATTTTGAGGCACATTGGCAAGATTTCATATGAACTTGAGTTGCCTAATGATTTAGTATCGATACATCTGGTATTCCATGTCTCTTTGTTGAAGAAGTGTGTTGGAGATCCGACATCTAATTTTCCTTTGGATGGTTTGGGAATTCAAGAGAATCTTTCTTATGAAGATGTTTTGGTTGAGATTTTATACCTGCAAGTCCGAAAGTTGAGAAACAAAGAAGTTGATTTCGTGAAGGTTCTTTGGAGCAATCAGTTAGTTGAAGGTTCTACTTGGGAGGCCGACATCGATATGATGTGCCGGTGTCGTCATCTCTTTCCCTCCACTCCTACTCTAGCTTGAGGTATTTAGCTCCTTATGGTTCATTCTTCTGAATTCATGTGTCTTAGTGATTCTCATGTTTCTTTATGCATGCATGTATGTTTTATGAAATGATATTTGAGTAGCTTTGATTTGATTTCCTCTTTGATTATGTGTATTTATGTGATTGCATTCATGTTAGGTTGTTTGGTCTTTTCCCCTACCCTTTTTATGTTACCTTCAGTTCCATTCGAGGAAAAATGTTCCCAAGGGAGAGATATTGTAATACCTCAAATTTTGAAAAGGGAAAAGATTGCATGAGTTTTGACCACTGTTCAGATCTACGAAAGCAGTCTACGATTCGTAGAACTTTCTATGGGTCATAGACTAGTCTTGAAAGGGAGAAAATAATTTCTTGAAAATTAAGTTTTAGTACCTCTTCCTACGGTTAACCAGGACGGTCCGTCAAATGATCTACGAATCTAGATAGGTTTCGTATTGTTCAAGTTATTCATATCTCCTTATTTATGTTATGTAGTCTAAAATGAGAGGCCCTTCACACTTTACTGTCAGAATCATATATACAACTACACAATCAAGTTAACGATGCTCGGTTTGTGGTGACACAATAGTTGTGCCAATAGCTCCTCAAAAAAGGTGCATGTTGGGACCGGTAGAGGATTGGGAAGAAAAAAGGCTAATGCAAGAGGGACCCCATTTGTTAGTAAAAGAGATGATTCTTCTAATCAAGTGTCATCTTTATCAAGTCAGACCATACAGCTCTGCCTCATTGTTGCTTTTACGGGAGGAAACAAAAGGCCTACAACTAATTTTGGTGTATACTATGATTCTACAATTGGAACACAAGTGTTTAATGTATGTTCACTCATTATTTATATATATTCTTGTTGACTCATTACTATGTTTACTTTGATTTTGGTGTAGACTCTGATCTTACACTTTCTTCTATTACATCCTTGTACATCAAGTGAGAGGGTTCTACATGGGCCAACAAATTTGAGGAGTCTTCACCAATCAATAGAGATATTGATTTTTAAACCCCGTGACCTAAAATGGAATGGAAGGTTATGTTAAAAAGGTATTTGAACAATTTACTCTTAAGTTTATTTTTGTACAACTTGTGTTATGTATTTTTTACTAACTTGTGTTATTTGTTTTTGAACAACTTGTGTTAAGATAACAATGTGTTTGTGATATGTTGCAGTTGTGGATTTTAGCTCAATTTTGAGATATATGTAACAATGTATTTGAACGGCAATGACTTTTTGATATATGCAACAATGTGTCTTTGTACATTTTAACTCTTTTTTATTGAATTTTTATTGAATGAGAAAACCAAATGAACTATTAAAAATTGTTATTTACAACTCAAGTGTACATATGGACATTTACTAGCTTAATGTGATATAAAACAAGGCCAATCAAGTCATATTCAACCTTTCAATTTGATACAAAATATGACCAACTAATTCTATATATTTCTACATTGGCCTAACTACTAGAGAAGTGATCAATTAATTCAATATATTCCAATATTGGTCTAATTACTACATAATTTAACAATTAAGTACTACACATTAGACTATTACAAGACCACATCATATTAAAGAATCATTTTATAGTAGACAAAGAAGAAAAATCAAAAGTCTTAAATTTGGCATTTTATCAATTCCTTTATAGTTTAACTTCTTTGAGTTTCTGGTTCACTACCATCATCCTTTCTTCATTTTCATTCAATTTCAATTTCAAAGAATCCATTACTTCTTCAAGCTGTTTCATTTTTAATCTTTAGTCGATCAATCGGATTTTCACCATCTTTGAATCTATTCATTAAGTATGACATCAACTTAGAAGATTCAAAATCAGCACTTTCAAGCAACGGATCAATCCATCTAAAATAGTTAAAACCATCATGTTCCTACAAACCACATAACAGTAATAAATAGAACAATTGCATACAAAAAATTTATTTTAAATTTTCAAATAGTAACAAGCCTTTGATGCTTTGCATCCAACAAATCTACGACCTGAATTCAATAGAGTACTCGAAGTTTTCAGACAATAATAATCACCATAATTACATATATCGGCTTTTAAATTTTATGACATTTCTAACAAAAGAGATGGACGGAGAAGAGAGACATAATAAAAAAGAAGAGAGAAAGAAGCGAGATTGAGAATGGCAGAAACTTGGGATTTAGAGTTTAGAATTTGGAAGGGAAAGATGAGAATTTAAAGGTTGATTGGGGGATGGGGCCGTTTCTTTTAACGTTGGGGTGAATAATTGTCATTTCAAATGGGAGAAAAAGGAACTCACACTCCCCTTTTATGTGACTCACAGACTTTGTCATGTAGGTAAAAAAACACTTAAATGGTTTAACTGTTGATTGATTGATTGATAGAGGTGTTTAATTGGTACTAATCATAATTAAGTTGTCTAAGTGAATTATTCGAACAACTTTAAGGGATCGTAGATGACTAAAGCCTGTGCTTATTGTTCGGTTAAGCACACTCATATCACATAGCCAAACTGATATTTTAGGTAAGGATTGAGATGGCCTCCAGTATATTTTAATCCAGTATTATTCATTGGTAAGCTAAGATTATACCGCATCTTTTTTATTATTATTTATATAGAATAAATATAGAATCAATGACTGCTATTTATTTAATACTACAATACAATATAAATACAAATAATAATTCACTATCAATTTCTCTTTCCAACCTCCTTTTCTGTCTCTCTACCCCGTCTACCCCATCTTCGCCTCTCCCCGTATTCTTTTGGCTTAGGGTGTGTTTGGTATGGAAGAAAATATTTTTTGGAAAATGTTTTCCATTTTTTTCATGTTTGGTTGGGTAAAATATTTTGGAAAATATTTTTCAAATCAACTCATTTTCCTCAAATTTAAGGAAAATGACTTTCCTTCAAAACTTAATGAAAATATTTTCCAAAACTCCCTTCCAAGTTCAAATTACAATTTTTTGTTGTTGAAAAAATCAATTTATTTTGTCCCTACCATCAAACTAGCCCCAACCACCCCAAAAAAAAACTCGTTTTAAAAAAATATTTTTAACTTCAATTTTTTTACCCCTCCCTCACCCCTAACCCCAGCCTCCTACAACCCCCCCCCCCCCAAAAAAAAAATATT
>JAJOOH010004007.1:0-15692 GCA_029582605.1 Solanum gracilifrons
GCATGCATGCTTTGTGCTATTTACAATCCAAGTATACTTTACACCATTTAATGTAAAATATTCTATTTTGTATAGTATATTTTGAAATTGATATTTTGAGATGTATATATTTATTATGGATCCTTCTGATTAAATAGATAATAATTCTGTTTTGGATATTATAGATTATAATGTATCATTAGAGGATATTGGCAGCGAGCTGCGAGTACCCACAGATACATTTGACGTTTTTGGCCTAACAAAAAGAGTTTCTGCTTTTAATTTTGTGGCAATCTGAATGGATCACACACGAGTTAGCATTAGCTGAAGTAGTAATTTTAGAAGCTAATTAACATCATCTGTTTATAATTTCAATACATTATTTAGAATGTAAGACCCCGTTTTTTCGATTAAGGCATCACCTTATGTTAAGAGGAAGGACAAACTAACTAATTAGTAACTATGTTAATTTAGCTTTTACTTATTGCATACGTGACAAGATGTGTGTAGTAATGACAGACTGAATTGAAGGTATATATGTTCCCACGTGGTCACATTACTATGTATAATTTTGCATTATTTTTTATGTCCATGTGGACAAATATATATATTTAAAATACGGTATTAAATAGTCTAGGGAGGTAATAGGTTCTCATGAAAAATTCGACCAAAGTTGAGATATTTTTCAAACCCTTATCCCAATTAGAAAACCTACTTTAACTAATAAATCTTAATTAAACATACTTACCAAAATTAACAAATCCTAATTTAAGTAGACTAGAAAACCTTTTTAACTAACTAATCCTAATTAAATATAATTACCAAAAAATGACAAATCATTAGCTACTATGGATTCCTAATCTTGTTTTATTTCCTTAAAAAAGTTGAGACGAAGCTGAGTCTTTTCATAGAAGTTAGTAAAGTATTTTACTGAATTTGTGGTTGCTTGTAAATTAAAGATGAAAATCAGATTATTAATTACTTTTTTTACAATTGTTTATTAATGAGATTAAATTCAACTCTACAAGTAATTTAAAATTTCTTAACCACATAATTTGAGTTATCTTTGCACAGAAGTTTTTGGGCTTTGTTTGGTTTATTGCTTGCCTTTATTTTGTTTCGATTTTTAATTTTTGTCTTTCAGAATAAAAAAATAATAATTCGCAAGGAGTAATACCTATTGATTCCCGTGGCTTTAAAGAACAACCCATTTAAAGCGAAAATTGTGCAAATGAATCCTGTTTTCTACGTTGTTGTATACTATTGTTGTATCTATTTTTGCTATTTACAATTTTCTTTTATATCCAATGTCCAATACCTGTATTACAATTTGATTAATCTATACTCATGCTTCATAGGATTCATTCTGGGATGTATTCTCTGTTACAAATTATTTCATATCTAAAATTTAAACTCGAGATTTTTGATTAAAAGGAGACTAAGAGGAGTTCATTCGCTACAACAACTCTTTGATGATGTTATTTAGAATTTACTATCCAACTATACATGACACCATTATATTATTATTTTTTGGATATATATTTATTACGGTTCAGTCTGATTAAATAGAGAAATTTATTTCGGACAGTCGAGAAAATACAGTAAATAAAATGATATTCTTTTTTTTTTTTTTAAAAAAAACCTAGTTCAATAGAGTATAAATATGTCAAAATATATCAATGAATAACTCTAGTAATTTTAGAAATTAACTAACATCATCATGAAAAAGAATGTAAAGATGATATATATATAAAAAACAAAGAATACAACCTCTGCCTTTTTTTATCAATCTATTTTTTAAAATATATATATATATATACACAAAGACATGAAGAATAAAACAAAAATACAATAATAAGGAAAACATATAACCAAAAAAAATTTAAATAACTCATAATCTTTTTTTTTTTTAGTGAATAAAAAGCTTGAAAGTGGCCACCACTTTGTTAGCTAAATTTGTCCCAGAATTTTGTGACACAATCCCATCATTTCCAGCAAGAACTCTATATTTGTCTTTTCTTGTAAAATTAGTACATTCAAATCCTAATGTTGCAGCCAAAATTCTCTGGACATAATTTGCAACATCATGTGGACTTTTCCCTGATGAACACGTGGCTTCTACTGGTAGTTGATTCAAGAATGTTACCTGTTGAAAGAAAAAAAATAATATATGAATCAACAATACATAGTATATAATAACTGACGGCAGAGTTAGGATCGAGGGGTTCATCTGAATATCCTTTGATGAAAAATTACACTATATTTAAAAGGAATTCTAAACATTACCTCATACATTGGCCTAGGGTTCATGAAGAAGAAAATTGGATCCAGTCCTTTCCATCCTCTAGCTGTTGTTGCATGAAAAAACCCTACTCTATAATTCATCGCCACTGGTACGATTCGATCGGTTAATTCAGCGAAAAGCGCGCTGAACCTCAGTAAAAACGGTTCCCTACATGTCGTCCCTTCGGGGCAGACGACTAAATCTCCTTTCTCGAGTTGACGTTTGATTTTTTGTGCGTCCACTTCTCGAATCCTCGTTAGCCGGACGGTCGGGATCGGGGACAAAATCTCCGATAATCGGGAGATTGAGTACGTAACGGCCGGTATCCTACGTTGAAGTACGGTGGATAGGACCACAGGGTCAAGTAGGGTTCGGTGTGTGCACACAAAGAGCACGCCCGAGTTGGTGGTTGACGCTGGTGGTGGTGGTTTGCCCTTGACAATGACTTTACCACCAAATAATGGAGCTAAATAGGGTACAATCCATAATGGTAGCATTAAACCTATTATAATACGTATTGTTGCTAATATAACACCAAATGGTATCCATAAAAGAATTAATAGAGCAATTGATGGTGTTGGACGTTTAACAAGACGTCCATCATGGAAAATTACTGGTAAAGGCTTGATAATATGATCTTGATTTTTGTTTATCATAAATGGTGGATGTGATTGTTCCTGTTTCAATTTACATTTGTAACAAAAAATAAAATAAAAATTAGTGTCAATGTTATAAAAATATATATATAATCTATATAGTTCTTTCTAATACAATTACCATATGGAATTAATCTCATAAACTACCTTGCTACATATATATAAATGTGACAATTGTTTCGACTATATAAAATTGAGACATTTGTAACAAACTTTTTGGCAAGAATATTATGTCAATGTCATAACAAAATACTAGATTTTTCATTTTTAGTACTGAAGTAAATAATAAAGTTTAAGTTATATGTACTGATGATAGAATAATTTTATTTAATTCTTGAACATTTATTTGTCAAAAAATTTAGGTGCCTTGAACATAAAAAGTATATCTATTAACTCCTTGTATATTTTATCGGTCGGAATCTCATCAAATAGCTCTTTGATTTCCAATGATAACATATAATATAGTTCGAATTCTAACAAACGACAAAAGTTAAATAAAAAATTTAAGTTATATATACTGATATCATACCTTGCATAGTGAAAGGAATGAAGAACCATTTTGAGGCCTTCCAAGGCCTAAGCTAGGCTGTGTTTCACCATCAAACAAAGCACCAACTTTTTCAAAAATCGAGTCAAAATCATCTTTAATAAATCCAGTGGCGAAGCCAGAATTGTTCACCACGAGTTCACTCCCAATAACATCATCAGCTCTCAAATGTTCCTTCACAAATCTCTCCACCATAATTCTTGGAATTTTTGTCACAACAATTCTCTTATCAAATGAACTAAAAATCCTCCAAGAATTCATATCAATATCATCAAAATAAAACTTAGGTAAAACTGCTCTAGCCACAACTTCAATTTCAGAAATTTTTACACCTATAGTAGCCACAAATATCATTAATTTTAATCCTTTATCCTTTTGGCCACATATTTCAAGAAATTTAATAAATGGCCATAACGTAAGTAAAATTGAAAATCGTATAAGACTAGATGCTTCAAATGCAACTAACATAAAGTAACTAAAAGGATCTTGATCTTTTAAGAGAGTTCCTTCAAGCTCACAAACAATCGATGAATCCATTTGAAAAACTTTTTTTTTTTTTTTGGGAAAAAAATTAATGTTGTTTTTGTTGTTGTTGTTGTGTTAGATAATTGAAATCAAGAATTGGGTTTTAAGGAGTATGAGAATTGTAAGATGAAAGTAGATTTGACTTTACTCTAAGGAAAGAATGGAATTGGTTTATCTAATTTACAACTACCAAGTATATGCAAAGAAGGTACATAATAATTTTTTATATTAAGATGTAAGACCCCATTTGTTTGTACGTAGATATATCTACATGAAATAATAAAGAACTCAATAATAAATATCTTAAGAATATTTGACATGTCAACATGCAAAACTAGGTTACTTAACTCAACCAACTAACTTTTTCTTTTTTTAAAAATAAAAAATATTATAGAGTTAATGTTGAAAAATATTATTGAATCGGATCCATTCATAAAGGGGGTTAGCCTGTAAGTTACGAACGTTTTACTTAAATTTTATCTGATTACCTTGTATATGTGTACCGTATCATTATAAGTATAGGGAAATAAAGATTTTTTCGAATGTTTCTTTAGAGATACTAGGCAACAATTATAATTAGTTAAATATACATAAACATACTTTTGCATCACTAGAAAATATTTTGTGGGATTCTACTCGTCTTGTGAGAATTATCAAGGATTGATAATCCAAGTCGTGATTATAATAGATTCTTTTTACTAATGAGAAAATCGTAAATTTCTTAAACTAGGTTTTACATTTATATACTACATATCAATCTCTATTTATTAATGAAGGGAAGAATATATTTTTTTGCTCTATCAAATCATTTAAACTATATACATATATAAGTATTTTATGTGTTACCTTGTAATATACTGTTAACTTGCACTGATAATATAAATAATATTTTATGTGCTGTTAGTGTTATTAGATTTATTTTGGGAGTCAAGAGAATAGCGTCCACGTCTCTACCACAAAAAAAAACACCATTAATTGTTCGTATGTAGGTAACTTACTAAGATCACTTAACTATAAATTATTTTATTTTCGAGTTATGTTATTATCAAATTCATTCAAAAACATATGTATTGTATAAAATTTTATCATCTATCTTATAAAAATTTTCAATTTAATTTTTTATTCCAAAGTGAAATTCTCATATGTCCCATTTTCGTTAAGTTTTGCTCATTTTTTTCTTTAACCTGTTTTTTTGTCCGTCCTCTATTATAGACGTCATGTAAATTATACAACCCGCATATATACGTTTTTCATTGCTCGTATAATTTAATACGATTATCTCATCTTTGTCTAGAAGCTACACCTATATATATCTCAAGTTAAAGATATTTTTGTCACCACCACTTCTATTTTTTTTTAAAGTGTTTAATGTCTTATATCTTTACAATTGCATAACGTGTATAAAATCGTGGAAATAATCAATTTGTAGAGTTACTTTTTTTTTTCTTTTTTTAAAGAAGGCCAGAACAAGAAGATATTTTAGATCATTTATTATATTAAGGCGAAATGGTCTGGTGGACCCTTATACTTGTACGAGTTTGTATTGTGAATCCTTCTACTTACTCGTTTGTCAATTGAACCCTTAAACTCAATTAAAATGAGTCTTTTAAACCCCTCCAACCATGTGTGTAGCTCACTCTCCTTTACATAAATGACATGGCATATCCACATCAGATATATTAATGCCATGTCATAATTATTTTTAAAATTATTAATCAAAAATATTTAATTAAAGGTAAAATAATAAAAAATTAATTATATTCTTTAAAGTAAAACCCAAAACATTTTGTTGTGAAAAAAAAAAAACCAAAACATTTTCTCCATTCCCACTGTTTCACGCCCAAGCCGTCGCCGCCATCGCCATTTTTGTTGGCGAAACCACTCGTATTCCTTCCGCTTTAATCCCCCCACATCATCACCATTTTCCTTATCCTCCTCCAACCTCCACAAAATCAACAACCTAAGCCATCACTCCAGATCTAGTCAAACACCATTACCATTTTCGCCTTCATCTCCGCCGCACACCATTACCATATTTGCCGCCATGATTTGATCCTCGCACCCTCACCCACCTCGTTCTCCTCTCCGTTGACCAGCCGCACCTCTCTCTCCCTCCACTGCGTATCAGTGGTGTCCGGCTAGCACCACCGGCGCCGCTCTCTTTCTCCGTCGGTAAATTGGTGGACTCAAGAAGGTGCCAAGATCATCTAAATAGATGAAAATAGATTGTGAAAAGAAAAAGAAAGGGGTTGGGCAGGGAAGGATATGGTTGAAAAGGAGGAGTAATGGGTGAAGAAGACAATATTTTTAATTAGTTGTTTCGAAAAAAGTGTTTCTTTTATAATTTTTAATATTTTTTTAAGTAGAAATGCTCCTCACTCGCCTTATAAATAGGCGTGTGTAGTTACACACTTTTGCCAACTCAGACATCTAATGACACATAAGCTTGGTTAATGGTCAGAGGGGTTTGTTAACTTGTGTTTTATTGAGTTTAAGAGTCCAGATGACAAAGGGGTAAGTAGAAGGGTTCATAATACAAACTGATACAAGTATAAGGGTCTACCAAACCATTTCGCCTTATATTGATAAACAAAATGTGTAGAATTTCTGGTTAGAGTCAAAGTAGTGAAATCTCAAAAGAGGGGATGGTTATATTAAGGAAAATATACTTAGATATATGTATTTTTGTCTATCAACATATACATTAAAATAGGGAGAGGCAAGTGGGGTGGGGAGAGAAATTCGTGTATCCCAGGTACATTGAATTACACTAGATACACACTAGACATGTATGTACATGTGTCTGGAGTGATTCGTATGTATCTGGAATACAAACACATAGGAGGGTGGTGTGCGTGATGTGAGGGAGGCAAAGGATATGAGTTTGTCTTTGTTTCCCAGATACATATGAATCCACTTAGATACAATGTATCGAGAACAAATTACACCTAATTTTGACCCTATATATTCTGAGATACATGTATCTGAACGTACCAAAATCTAGTAATATTGCAAACTAGAGTACATTTAAGCAGTAAGCTCCTAAATGTAAAATAGTGAAATTTCTATAAATTCCTTTTATTTTTTTTTTTATATTTGTTTATTAGATGTTGATTTTTTTTAAAATTTCAACGTGTGTATACTTTATATATTTTAAATCATCTTACTAAAATTTTTTATCCAACACTACACCATGGAATTACAAATTAGTGGAGCTAATAAATTTAGCAAAAGCAATACTCTAACGTGATCTAATTACATCATACTTACGTCTCGATTGATTCATTAAATTGAGTCCTAATTATGGTAAATATTTACCCACATACAATGTTTAATTTATTGTAGCAAAGTAATTAAATGTACTTTGATCAACTTTTAAGATGTCTTTTTTTTTTTACCATATTGATATTAGAAAAAAAATTACAATTTGTAATATTTTTCATGAAGTTCTTGAACATCTAAGCTAAAATTTGAAAATATCATATTAATTTAATTTAATTTAGCTTCAAAATTTAGTTAAATTAACTTTCAAGAAATGAAACATAAATAAGTATTTTGAGAAGTATTAGTTAAATAATGCAATAGTGTGAAAATTATCAACCACTTAATTAATATAGTTGACCAGCTTTGTCCATTTATGAAGGTTTTGAATTTGTTAAATTCTACCCTTTTATTTAAATTATATATATAGATTACTTACAAGTTATCGTATAACAAAGGGAAAATACATAATTACCCCATTAAACTAAGACCTGTTTTTTAAAAAGATACTTGAACTTTGCGGAGGTCCTATTATCCCCTTAAACAATTTTGAAGTGTTATAAAAATCCCACTTTTCAACCACCCTCAATTGCAAAAAAGAAAGTGCGCTCACACACCAATTATTATCTGACACGTGTAAAATTTTAATTTTTAATCTTTATTTTCATTTTTGTTTTTCTTATTTTATTAGCTTCATTTTTTTTCTTTTTTTTTTTCTCTTTCTTCTTCTTTCTTTATCACTCTTTTTCGTTGTTGCAACCTTCCATCTAGCCAGCCGCCATCACTACAAGTCCTCGACTTGGCCGCCATCGCCGCCAATGGAGTAGCCTTCATCACGCCATTATTCAAATCTCATCAAATCATTATTAAATCAAAATAAAATTACTAATAAATTATAAATTGAAAATTAATAATCACCTTCAATCTATCATCTTCTTTCCAATATTAAAACAATTATGCAGCGGAACTCCATTATGATGGAGGTAATGAAATACTATAATACTCTCGAATCGATGCTAAAGAACTACATTTTAAAAAAAAAAATTATCAAAGGAGGTTCACAATTATTATTATTTTTGAAAAAATAAGGGACAAAAGAAGAAAAGGAAACAAAGAGAAGCAAGAAGACAAGGAAAAAAAACGAGTGAAGTAAATGGGTTTTCTAAGTTGAAGAAGATAGAGATGAGATAGTTGATTCTTTTGAGTTTTGGGGAAGAAGATAGCAAAAATAAAATAAAATGGAGAAAGTACAATAAAATAAATAAAAGAAGAAAAATAACATTTCTAATTAAATAAATACTTAAATAAATATATATTTACGTTTTGACTCAGCTCACTCGCTATCAGAGAGTGAACTACACTCTACATGCCACATAGGCACATAATGGGACAATAAATTCATTCTACATAAGAAGAGGGGGTAATAGGACCCCCGCAAAATTCAGGTGTCTTTTTAAAAAACAGGTCTTAATTTAATGGGATAATGATGTATTTTCCCTATAATAAAATGACACTTTCTGAATACATTATCTACTTGCAAATTAGTTGGTAAAAAAAAGTAAAAAGAGTGTCATAATCAAATGTTTTAACTACTAAACTTAAAGATTGTAGTTTGTACTTGTTCCTTTTTAATTATAGACTGCGGGTTTGAGTATTAAAAATAGCTACGATATCATAACATTATACGATATGCTTACATTAATGTGTGTTATAAGAAATTTTGACACTAGCTATATATAGGAGCGGATCTAGGGCCTCATGACTCATGAAGGTGTATCTGAACCTCATCTACAGAAAATTGCACTATAAATGAAGATAATTTTTTGATTTTTATGTATATGTAGCGATCAATTCTGAATTATGTGAACACATGAATTGGCTCAGTTGCTTAGGTGTTAAAATGCACCTTGAAGTTTCAAATTTCAAGCACTATATTTTATTTTTATGTTTCAAACTCCTTCAATTAAAATCATGAATCCACCACTGACTTTTTATAAGCAATGCTTAGAACTATATCTTTCTTTTTCGCTTTAGAGTTTAGACCACAAAATGTTGCGGTGAAGTGGTCGATAAGTACTCCTTTCTTACCTAGAAGATTTAAGTTTGTGCCCTAAGATTATAATTGTTTTTTATAAGAAATGTTTTACCCTTAAAATTTAATCAATTAAAGTGAGTATCGAATGTCAAAAGAGAAATATAATATCAAATGTTTACACTTTTACTATCTATATCTGTTTTTTGTACAAACTTGCAAGAAATTTATAAAGTTTTGGAAAATTTTTGTTCCATTTGCGGCGCATCGATATATATACAGTTGTGGTTGCTCAACTAAATTTTCATCACCTTTTCATTATCTTTGTTGGCCTTAATTAATTCATCATTAAATAAACATAGTAAAACTCAAATACAAATATTCATAAAAAAAATATATATATTGTGTAATGGTGCATGGCCATAACTTCACGGGAAAAGACTATAAGTGTTTGTCATTCTTTACATTCACATCCTTTCTAATTTTACATACTTTGTTTATAGTATCTAAATAAGATCTAAACGTTAAATACTAATATACATATATAGCAATATCTCACTACAATATAATCATAAAACTTTTACACAAATGTTGCTATTATAGAAAGATTTGACCCTAATTGCCTTTTAGGGAATTTGTACACAAACACATGATGAGCAACAAAAATATACAAAACGATCCACCTTAAATATAAAGTAAACTCTGTGAGAGTGAAGATTTAGTGCAGTTGGAGAGTAAGGAGGACACCGTCAATATAAAATAATTTTTATAAAACTTATTTGTTGGGATCGAAATAAAAAGATGTCCTGCAGAGATCAATAATTATAAACTTTGAAATACAATAAACCATATAATAAAAAGATATACCAAAACTGCATAAAACATAATAGGGTTTGGTCAAAATTGACCTATATATATGAAACTAATATAAAAAAAATATTAAACTATAAGAGTATAATCTCTTCATAACAAAAACTCGTAATAATTATATTGTGGATATTGCTATTAAAAAAGTCGACCTCTAAAGGTTTTTTTTAAAAACTCTGAAGGTCAATTTTATTAAGAAAATATTTTTTCAAAATCTGACCTCCGAATGACCATTTTTATTTTTATTTTTTTTCTTGTAGGGATTGTTTTTTTACTGTTTTCCTGTAAGAGTTTGCTTGCAGTTAACTACTTCTCTATACATGAAAAATTAATTTTACAAGGCTATAAGTATAACACTTATTCATTTAATTATGATAAATTCAAATTGTTCTTCGATGTAGGATAACTAAAAATCAACGGTGTGGATATTTTGTTAGTTAGTTTTTTGATTTTTTTTATTATCAAAACAACAGATTTTGAATAAAAGTTGGAAAAGAGAGTGATGGCGACAAATCCTTAATTTATTTTTGACCAAGAATGAGATATGATTTCTTGGTGAAAACCAAATTTAGGACATGTTGCCATCACTTCCCTTTTACAACTTTTTATTTAAACTCTATTTATGTAATAAAATAAAATAAAAAATTAACTAACAAAATATCTACACTATTGCTTTTTAATTGCCCTACATTTGGGTATGAAAAAGGAACAATGTTAACTATCATAATATATCAATATGTGCCATGCCTGTAGCCTTGTACAATTTATTTTTCATGAATCAAATAAAAAATGCATTAAAAAAATAGTAATCAAAATTAAAGGGATTCAATATCTACAATTTGGTCTTCCAATCTATTATCAGATACCTAACAACACACTTATATTTTACAGGGGATTGACTATTCTAAAGTGGAATAAATAACCCCTTAAGTTTTATTAAAATGGAAGGCCTTAGAAATCGATGAAAATTTCTTCATCAATCAATTTTAACTTGTAATGTATGATGTGTTATATAAACTTAAACTAAACTTTCCGTCTTTAAAAATGAGAAGACCTCAAAAATCGACAAAGAGATCTTTTTCATTGGTCATTTGTACAAATCAACGGAAACAATTGATAAATAACATTAAAAAAAATTCAAAAATTGAAACTAAAAAATAGAGCAACAATGATGAAGTAATGAACAAATAGTAGCCAAACATATTAAAGATCTAAAAATTGCCAAAAATATAAACACATTCATAAAAAAATAACAACAATCATTAAAATTTAACCAAAAACATTAAGACAACAAATCAACAATTAATTAAGCGAAGCCAAAATATATATGGTTAGGTTGTGGTTTTGGGCTGTTGTTGGTTTGGTTACTGGTAGCAGCAAACAAGGAGAGGAGGGGGGGAGGTGGTGTTTGGGTGGTGGAGCTCACCGGAAAATATGAACAACGGGATACCTGTGGCTATTTTAGAAAAGGGAAAAATGAGAGTTTGTAGGGTTTTACTGAAATTCTTCTCTTGATCTAAAAATTGTTCACAGTCCTCTCTACTTATATAGATAACTAAAAACCACTTTTTGTACAAAACAATGGGCTAAAACCATGGGCTATCAAAACCATTGGCTAATTAAATAGCGCGAAAATCATTTATACCCCCAACTTAATTTTAAAGATCAAACTCCCCCTTCAACTTTAAGAAACATTTAATTTCCCCCATTTTCATTATTGACTTTATTAAATGTTTATTCTACCCAACATTATAAATCTTTATCTTTTTTCAATACTTTTTTAAAAATCACAATATTATTATTTTTTCATTTGTATAACAAATAGCCTATAATAAAATATTAATCTAAAAAAATAAAAAATATTGATTGATTATATAAGCTAATGTCATTCTTGAATGAACAAAATAAAAATAAAATTTATTAATTTAAAAAATATCTATAATATGATAGCCTTATAAACATATTTTGATGCATTAATATTAAAAATAATTAATAAAATTAAATATATATTTCATAAATTTTTTTGAAAGATTATTTATTTATATTCTATATAATTTTAAACTATTTTTTATTAATGTCAAACAAAATTCATTTATCTACATTGATAGTACAGAATAAAAGAAAGACATAATATTGTGCCATTTCACTTTGTTTCAACTGACATTTATGCATGTTTCCAATTATGGGTATGCACAAGTAGCTAGACACATGTGTCTTATGAGTCAATTAACATGAGAATTGTGTAATGACCCACAAGGTCATTTTTGGATTTTTAAAAATAAAATTATCGGTTTACTCCTCCCTATAGTTGCTCCAAGTCATTTATTGATCTGTCGGTGAAGTTGGTTTGGAAATTCCGAGTGTGTGGTGGTTGGTTCAGATTCACTTTTGGTTGTAGCCGATATTGAATAGAGTAATTCCTTATGGTATTTGTTAAGAAGTAATGAGATTTGATGATGGGTTGACTTGTTTATATTGAATGATCCTAATGCTGAAAATGGGGTAATAAAAGGCAACTTGATTATATATTGATGTGTGATGTGTTGAGAATGATTTTAAATGATTATTGATTCATTATTGATGTTGTATCATAAATTTGTTGTTGTGAATTGTGCATTGATATCGAAATAGTCATTTCCTCATTATTTGTGTAAACAAGTCATTTGCATTTTGAGACATGATTGTGACAAGTGTTATATGAATTGAGGAAGAATAAGGAATTAAAATGATGTACCAATTCGAGGGACGTGTCGCGCGCCGCAACCGATATTATGATTTGAAGTATGTGTCGTACGTCATGGTGAATTTTATTATCGAGAGTCGTGTCGTACGCCGCGACGAATGCATGGACAGATATGTCCCCTATGAGTCCCAGATTAAGAGACAATAGTTGTGTATCGCTAGGTCAGATATGCATCACTACACTTGACATTGCATTGTATCATTTTCTTCTTACTACTTAGACTTGCTGTGCACCCTCACTCTTCGGTGGTGCTCTGTCACGACCCAGACCGTCGTAATTGGCACCCACACTAATACTCTAATGGGAGAACCACTACTACAACTCAAACCAAGCAATTAATCTAAAACTAAGACATTTAAGGATACGAAAGCAATTTAAATACTAAGGAAAGAAATAGGGAGTTCCCATAAACTCCAACAAAAGTCTAATAACAAACTAAACAATGCGGAAGAAATAATCTAGAACCTGAAAGTCAATGTACCAAAAAATCTAAAGTTCAACAAGTCTAAACAAAAAGGGATGCAACCCTAATCTAATGAACTAATCAACTAACTAGAACATAGTCTAAGTCCAAAAATGGTGGGGATAGACGAAAGAGAACCCATGGCAGCCCAAAAGAATTGGCTCACCCTTGAATTCGAACGATCACTGATCTCCTAAGTAAGGTCTGTCAGTAGCCGCTTGAAGATGCCTTGTACTCAACAAAAAAAGAGCAAATGCAGTATCAGTACACAACCACAGTGTACTGGTAGGATCACACGGCTATCCCACTAAGTGCAACATACATAAGTCATCACAACAATATAATCACATGCATCTATCAAACATATACAATATTATCAACATTTACTAACAACGAACAACTTCACATTTCTCAAGATACATAATTATATCAAATCATTGGTCCTCTCATGGAACCCAAACCCA
This sequence comes from Solanum gracilifrons, assembly GCA_029582605.1. NCBI lineage: Eukaryota > Viridiplantae > Streptophyta > Magnoliopsida > Solanales > Solanaceae > Solanum > Solanum gracilifrons. The sequence continues at coordinate 13,822 of JAJOOH010004007.1, forward strand.
AACAGTTAGTATACCGAAACGTGGTACCCGATCTAATAATTATGCCGGAACGTGGAAACCGATCCATTCAACTTACCACAATCACAATCACAAGTACATCCTTACGATCATACATTTAAGTCATGATTTCATGGCAATCACCGTTCATCTATCTCATTTATATCAAGTGTGATAAAAAATGCAGCATTCAAATACATGTAAGTATCATAATGAAGCAAGAACAAACATACATCACACAATCATAGAATCACAACTATCACCTACCTCGAAACAAGCTTAAAACCCTAAGAAACTTGATCTTTCCCTTTCCGAATTTGTTCAGCTTGTTCTTGGTCTACAAACAATCATAATAACACGGGAATCAATAAATAATCATTAATTACCCGAATCACTAACAATTCTATGAACCTTAGATCATACCCATGATCCCAATTATCCTAATTAGGGTTGTTTCCACCATATAATCTAGATCAAAATCCTCCCCCATCATTAATTACCCATTCTACTACGTTATACGGATCGAAAAAGGGATTCGGAGAGTGAAAAACTTACCTTTAACCTCAAGAATAGTGAAAAATGAGTAGGAGTCGCCTGGGGTTCGTTACTTAGCTCTAAACGTTGAAAAGTACATAATAAGGTCGTTTAAGGGTTTATTAACTACCTTAAGTCGCTTCGAGTCCTCCACAACGGCCCTCACCCAGCTGAAGCGGCCTTCCAGAGCGGCAAAAATCTCCGCCAAGGCAGCTTACACGAACCAATGAGCTATTTTAATAACTCCAAAATCCCCATTTCACAAATCACCTCTAACCAACGACGCTAAAAAAATACCCTTCACGCAAAGATCGGTTTCCAGAGTTCTGCTAACCCAAATTCAATTCCGTAAAGTCGTACGAATTCCTTAACGAGTTATCTATCCCCTCATGTAATCAGAATTATAAATAAATAACTTGATTGTTACCTAATTTCCCTATACCTTAATGACTCTGATTCCGTCCAAATCTGGATTAGGTTGGGAAAATTCAAATTACTACGAAAAAGTTTTCCAACCTAAAAATTTTTCCCGTTGGCTTCTCTATAACGACGGAACCCGGTCGTTACAGTAGAAATCAATTTACCCATCACTCGTCCTCGAGTAATAACTTAGGGAAAAAAAAGTAGGCTAAGAAAAGAATGAAGTAGTATCTGAATTGACGAACAATTGGGGATAGTTGTCTCGCACGTCCCTCTCGGTTTCCCAAGTAGCTTCCTCAACTGGACGATGCTTCCATAGAACTTGCACGGACTTAATTTCCTTGGTCCTCAACTTGCGCACATCACGATCAAGAATTGCAATCGGTTCCTCCTCATATTGGAGGTCTTTGTCTAACACAATTGAGTCCCACTTAATGATATAATTCCCGTCACTATGATACTTCTTCAACATGGACACATGAAATACCGGATGAACACCCGATAGATTATGAGGTAAGGCTAATCTATATGCTACCGGTCCCACACATTCAAGAACCTCAAAGGGACCAATGTATCATAGATTTGGCTTACCTTTCTTACTAAATCTGATCACCCCTTTCATAGGTGATACCTTAAGAAGAACATTTTCACCGAATTGAAATGCCATGTCTCTTACCTTATGATCCACATACTTCTTTTGTCTACTCTGGGCTGCTAGAAGCTTAACTTGAATACTCTTTACCTTATCTTGAGCATCCTTCACTAAATCAACCCCCAATGGTTTCACATCTCCAGCCTCAAATCATCCTATGGGTGATCTATATCCCCTCCCATAGAGTGCCTCAAATGGTGCCATATCAATCCTGGATTGATAACTATTATTATAAGAGAATTCACACAAAGGTAAGAATTTATCCCAA
>JAJOOH010004008.1:0-14715 GCA_029582605.1 Solanum gracilifrons
GTTTACCACTTGGGGTGCCACGCCAGCCAACGTGCCCCAACTTGTCCTCTGAAGTTTGGGGCCTGGAGCCCCACGCCTCTCAGAGCGCCAAGGACGCCAGTTCACCCCATTCTTCCCCCATCTTTTCGTACTAGTTTCTAAGTGATGTACCTTGTTTCCTAGTTGATTCTAACACTCTAAGGTACATCTAAACATCATGAAATCATCCATAAACATGAAATCATGAACCTTGAATCCATAATCCAATTCAAGGAAAGTTAAGATCAAAGTCAAAGAAGTTAAGAGTCAAGTCTAGAAGTTAAGAAGCAAGTCAAAACAAAGTTTCTTAAAGTTTTCAAGAGTCTTTAACAATGTTTTAAATTCATTTTAAGACTCAAGTTTTCAAGTTAAGCAAAGAGTAAAGAATTGAGTTCATTTCTCAAAAAGCTAGAAGGGAAGCAAGTATTCCTAAAGAGTTTATAAATGTTTCACATTTGAGCAAGAAAGGGGAATATCGATTCCAAAAGAGCTTCTAAGCTAAGTTTTGAGTAATTACCTCAAACCAAAGAAAGAAATTGTTTTAAAAACATATGAGCTAAGTACATTTTTGGGAGTAGTATTGAGCACCGATATGGGGATGTGAGTTCATATAAACTCAAGTCTCCATAAACCATGTAGCCATCATGGGTATTAATGAGTCATACTTTTTAGATGATCACATAAGTTAAGCTAGTGGATCCACTAAGTTAAGTGTTCTATATGACGGCAAAGTATAGGACAGTTCTGGCAGCGTGGGCAAGACGTTGGATCACCACTTTTCATACTCGACTTACTTGTCACTCCTCTAAAACCAAAGGTTATCTTGCATAATAGATTTCCTTTTCAACTGATCGAGTCGAACTACAAACAGCCTGATTCCTTGAGTTGAAGGATATGTAGGTGGGCTCAATGTTGAAAACTTGGTTGTATTACGACATTCTCTCTTAAATCTTATTCTCGAGCATTCTGATCTCTTCATAAATCGATATCGAGATAGCTTTCGAATTATTTCATAATTGTAGGTCAAATCAAGCGTATCAAACTACAAGTGGCCTGAATTCTCATATAGCCTGAGATATGTAGGAAACCCAATTTCGGGGTTCGACATAATTCCTAAAGTTTGTACCAAAATACCTTTCCGAAAGGATGAAGATGTGTTTGGTCAAAATTGGATTCATCAATTTCATTTGCCTCAATTTCTTTCATCAATCCAAGTCAAATGAGGGACAGTTGTTGACACCCAATTTTGATCCTCCACAATATCAATTAATCACCGAGCTTCTTCAATTTCATGCGATTTAAAATAATTAGTTTTAGAAAATTTCAAAAAAATAAAATAAAAATAGTTGCAATTTATTTTTAAATAGTTTTGTCGCCTTTTTATTTTAATATATACGTTTTACATAATTATGTATATAATTAGTATATTTTATGAATATTCGAAAACCGTCTCAAAAGATTTTGTTTTGATTAAATATTTAGTTAATTAGTTTAGTTATATAGTAGTTTATATTTTAAATTAATTAGTTTATAATTAAGTTAATTAATTTTATTTCGTTAATATTAAGAAGCTTGTTAATTAATTAATATTAATTCATCTTATTCAAATTTTAGCCGAATTTGCTAAGTAAACTCAATTTGGCTAAATTTGTAATTCTAACCACTTGGTGACCTCACCCTAAACCCAATTCAAGATCAATTTTGGGCCTTCTTTTTGTACCCATCAACCCAACAACAAATTCCCAGCACATTCCCAATCTAAACAAAACCGGCCCATCTCAATACTAAAACCCAATTCCAACAATTCCTCACAACAATGCATTATACAATCAACATTCCAATACCAAAACCGACCCCACCCCCTGTGTTTTCCTTTTTTTCCTTGTAAATCCAGCAAAAAATCCCAGCAAAACCGACCCCACCCTTTTACAATCCAAATACTGCAAATAAATCCAAAAAATCCCAGCAAACCCAGCGAGAAATCCGCAGACCCGTCAACATTGTCGTTCCCTTTTCCCCCTTTTTCAGGGATTTGCAAATCTTTTACATTTTTGGCTTTGAAAAGAGCAAAGGGAGTCGAATTTTCAATTCAAAATTACACCCGATTCCGCCCTAAATCGACCCCAAATTCCCTCTATATAAACCTGCATTTTTCTTTAGTGTTGAGTTGAGAAAAAAGAAACAACAGAAAAAAAAAAAAAGAGGAAGAGAGAGAAGTATAAACAAGAGATTTTTACATTCCAAAAACAAAAAGTTATTTTTAAATCAAGAGCTATTTTGTTGTATCGATTCTCTTCTTGCTTGAGTGTGGTTTAAAAGCTTCACGGTCAAGCTCGTTGTCCTAGTCTCGTTGCCCCGACAAAGGTAATACCCCTTTCCCTTTGCTAAGTTCTCCTTCATTCGTGTTATTGGTGTTTCGAAATTTTCAATTTTTGTGATCATGTTACCGCTGTTTATTTTCTGATTTCTTTAATGAAGATACAAAGTTATGGTTTTAACATTTGAATATGACTAAGTGTTACTCTTCTTGCTGATGAAATATGTTGTGTAATTGATCTTGTTTAAGCCATTATTTTGATCAAATCGTCCTAGTTTGTCTCGGCTTATTGTTGATGTCTAGTAATTGGTCGTTTTGATTTGAGTTAGTATATTTTAGTTGTTGAGGTATAGAATATGTCCTTCGGATATGATTTAAGCATAGAACACTTTTTTCGTGTTTAATATGCTAGTGTAATCTCTTTGTTACAATGGCTAACGATTTAAATCTTGTTTAGCTCTAATTTTGTTATAATAGTTTACTTTCCTTGTCCTCCAGAGGCTCATGCTTAGCAGTAGCTAGCTCTCCCTTTAAGCTTGTTAGAAATTAATTACCATAATTGGTCTGCAAAAAGAAGCAACTAGGAGGATAATTTTGTTTTCATTGGAGGTGTTTAGAATGGATATTGATGCCTCAATTGCTTGCATTCTATTATCATCTCACCTATTTTTGATCCCTCTGTTTTCTAATTGTCGCTGCTGGGAAAAGTTCTAAGGCATTGCTTCACGTTACTTTGTTTAAATTCAATTCGTGATAAGCTTCCCCTTACCTGAGGAACAATTGTTATAAAATGGTTGCCTTTGTATTCATAAATGTGCTTTGAGTACTCCAAGTTGGCGGGTATTTCTAATTAATATTTGATTAAAAACATACAATTTAACTTAGTACCCTCATGTTACCTTATTTTTGGTTCTGGGTTGTCTCCTTAGTATTTGTAGTATGCTTCATGTCTTTGATTGTTTAAATACTCCATAGGTTCATTGTTTTGTTGTATTATTTTTGCTCTCCTTTGGTAGTAGGATTAACTTATTGGTAGCGCAATTTATCGTTTGTAGTTATTTAAGTTTGATGATAGTTTATGAGTGGCTTTCTCATGATGTTTCCCCAAAGTGGCCATGAATAAAAAAAATTTAAGATGCTTAATTTATCATCCTAATCCTTATTATTTATTTTCGCATGTAATATTTATCCAAGTCCGTTCCGGACTCCATCCCTGCATTTTGTTGAGTTGAATTCTTCTCGAGTCAGCCAAAGTGATGAACATGTCTTGGAAAGCTGAAAAACAGAATAAGAAAGCTGAAACAGGTCTCGAAAAGCAGAAAAATGGGCTGTATACATTTGATATACACTGATATACAATAAGTGTATACAAAAACGGAAATTGAGCTTAAGGCTAAAGAACAGCATAGTCTAGGCCCAAAGAGGCCCAAATCAGCAATAGTTTAGGCCCCAAAAGGCCCAAACTCGTCTCTTTTCTCTCCCTTACTCTTAAATTATTTGATTGTGATTATTTATTATTTTGTTGTTTATTAACTCTAATTTTAAAATTGTTAATTAACTTAATCGAAATCTCCAAAAGATGAACTATTTTTTGTGTTGTTTTGTTTTAACAAATTTCAATTTTATCAACTCTAGTATTTGTTACATATTTAAATATTTTTAGTCAAAACTTTCATTTGTCTTTAATTATTTTTAAATGGTTTCTTTCTTTATTGACTAAATTGGTTTAAATTATATTATCTTTAAAATGATTCAAATAATGCTTACTTAATCTATTTTTGTTAAGGTCATAATTATCTTCATTTATTTCTAGTCCTTAAGTTAAAATTTTCCTTAAGAAAATGTGTCATTTACTTCACTATTTTTTCAAAGTTAATCGAATATTGTAAATTATTATATATTTTTATTTAAAATTATTTTCCTAAAAATAGTCAAAAATATTTAACCAAGTCATAGGATAACCGCGTGTTAGTGGGCACTTCAAATGCCTTAAAAACCTTCTTGAAGCGTAAATAAGAACCTCTTACCCATTTTTTCCAAATTTTTAAAGACTTAATCTGTTAGAGTCTTTTTAAATTAAGTTTTCTTAATTTCTTTAAAAAATTAAGTGGCGATTCTTTTCTATGTATTTTTCTCAAATTGTATTATACTTAGAACATTTCAAAAAGTGCTTTTCTAAAGATGGTAAAATTACGGCATAACAATTATTTTTCTACTATATATATATAAACGATTGAAATACATATAATTGTGTACAAAATTAATATTAAAAAATAGGCAAAAGTTTAGGAAAGGACCAAAAGTGCAATAATATTGCAAACATGAGGATTAGTGCTCCATGTAAAAATACAAGGATGATTTTGAGTCTTAACCCAAAGATAAGAGACTATTTTGAGTTTTTTCCCATTATTTAACCATAGTAATATAATTATTGTTATTATATTTAGCAATAATAATATAATATGATTATCTATAATGTATATAAATATCGTTAAAGGTTCTAACCACTCTAGATGCAATGATATTAACTTAACTGCCGCTAGGACCGTCTCAACAAGTTTGGGGGACTAAAGCCAAACTTCATAGCGAGGTCTTATTTTTTTAGTTGTCATATATAAATTGAATAACTATAGTATACTCAATTTAATCCTACAAGTGAAGTCTCGAAAAGGTAGGATGTATGCAAACCTTATGAAGTAAGAATGTAAACAATGAAAATGTTTAATGAAAAATATATAATATAAAGTTAAAATAATAAAACGTGACTCAAGAATTTAAAAGGCTTATATAATGATATTGAAATAGTTGCGCTCAATTTGATAAGTTGATATAATGATAATAAAATAGTATTGATTTGTTGCAGTGCTTGAAATTTAAAGAATACACCAAACAATAAATTTGATCTATTTATAAACACATAACAATAAATTTTGCATAATGCAAAGGGTTTTATCTTTTGGTAGACTTCAAAATATTCAATAATGAGAGGATAAAAATAGAAAGGGGAGTATAATTATAATAATAATAATAATAATAATAATAATAATAATAATAATAATAATAATGTGGGTTCATGATACTCGTCAGCATATAAACAAGTCTACAAATAGGTAGCCACTAGCCACGTAAGAAAGGATACTACAGTTAACTAAACACTATTCTATTTCTCAATTATTACAATAACCTCCACATTCAATAAAGTAAACAACTGGTATGATATATATATATAAAATAAATAAATTGGGGGCCCTAAATAATTGGGACCCAAGCGATTGCTCTAGTGGCATTATGGTCGAGACGACCCTAACTGCCTCTAAATAATTTTGCGGTAATAAATATTAGGGAACTTACATGAATCTCACTAGTTTAGGAAGTAATTACTTAGATACACTCTAGCTACCAATGTTACTTATCTTATCAAATTTTGGTGCCTCCGGTCTCCAGATACATGTATCTCATGTACATGGAGTCAAATTTAGGTGTAATTTGTTCTAGATACATTATATCCAAGTGAATTCGCACGTATCTGAGATATATAACAAATCTTGTTCTCCTCTCTCGCTTCCCTCCCACCTTCTCACCACTCTCCCATCTCGCTCGACTTTTATTGCACTAAATGTCTATTTTATTATAGTTCCACAAATTATCTTATTTCTGTTCTTTACGCTAAATCAATATAGGCATTTATTGAATATATGTATTCTCACATTTTAGTTAACCATGGTTAATTATAATTGCATATTTTATCTCATATAAATTTGGTGACACTCTTCTATAAAGTTATTAACGTCAACTATATATAGGTCAACTAGATTATTTTAGTATTATCAATTGTAGATTAATTAAACATGGAAGGGTTGGATATCACTTTCATAACAATTCATCATTTTTAACTTCATATAAATTTTGACACCCTATTTTTGCTGGTATATTAATTATTAAAGGCTCGTGATGGATACTTTGGAATTTAAGTTTGGAATTAATTTTATATTTTGTTTGATTAAGGTTATAAATTTATTTCATAATAAAATTGTGTTGTTAACCAAATAGTATAATTTAATTATGAGTATCTCATCTTATCTCATCAAACTTTTGATTATCTTACTCTGGTGAAATAAATTTATCTTAGAATCATAATTGCAAAACATTTTAATCAACGAACGGTTCAAATAATGGATTGAACGCTCTTCCGGAAATTGTTGAAATGTTTTTGGCTTATTTATATCTATGATCGTGTAGACACATATACATTTATTGAGTTTGGTCCATATAAATTTGGATTAATTTTTTTAATTATTCTGGTCACTTAATTGGTTTTGACTTTATAAATTAAAAGAAATAGTGAGTAGATCAAATAATTGTGTAGCATTTTTCTTTATTGCAAGCACATATTAATATATTCATTACATCTAAGCATGATGTGATTTGACTATGTAAGCAATGATGTAATTGATGGGAAAAAATGGAATTGGAAACTAACATTGGTTGTGTGTATTTATTTTTAAAAATAAACCACTTTCTTACTTATATTTTAAAGGGAAAAGGGTCTGATATACCCCTCAACTTTGTCATTTGGAGCTGATATGTTCCTTGTTATGAAAGTGGCTCATATATACCCTTACCATTATACAAACGGCTCACATATACCCCTACCGTTACAAAATGAGCTCACATATACCCTTCATTTAACGGAAGTGAAAAAATTAGTTTTAAATTTATATTTTTGACTTTTAATTTTCTTAAAAATTATTTAGGGGTACATATGATTCTTCTAACAAAGTTCAAGGTATATTTTAATCTTTTTCAAACATAAATTATTTTTTGACTTCTTTGATTATAATTATTTGAGTTTCTTATTCTTTTTTTTTTTTTTCATTCCTTAGTGTAAAGAAAAAATTAAAACTATTTTTTTGTGGCTATATTATAATTAATTTTTTTTTTTTGTCTATATTGTAATTTAATTTTTGTATTTGAAGAAAAAAACATGGTCATTTATAATAAGTTTTACAAGAATATTAGTGAAACATAAATAAATTTGACCATCAAAATAATAAATCAAAATTAATCATTGAAAAAAAAAATTTTAAAAAAAATGTTTGAGGAGGATTAAATATACTCACATGGGATTTTTTTTTTAAAAAATAAAAAATAAAAAAGTAAACTAAAATTAATTGTTTTTCATTTCTGATAGAGGAAAAGGGTATATGTGAGCCATTTGTCTATAAGTAGGGGTATATATGAGCCAATTTCATAACGAAGAATATATCAGCTCTAAATGACAAAGTTGAGGGGTATATCAGACCCTTTTCCCTATTTTAAATTATTGGCAAGTAAGCTAAAAGATATTGTCTCAAATGCATTTATATAAGTATAATTTTAGGCTAAATAGTTCGATATCCAACGTGGGATTCTAGTCATTCTAATTGTTCAAACATACTTCAAATCTAATGATACTTTGTTATTTTTGTATTTATTATTTTTCTTAGAGTATAATGATAGGATAATAGCATTTATCTGAAGTCCAAAAAGGAGGACGAAATATAAAATGTGGACTGATTACAAAATAAAATTAAAGTGTAAAATGTTATAGAAAATAAATTTCATCGATTACAAATATCATAATCAACTCCAACTCTTATCGTATCAAGTTAAAATTACACAAATAAATTAAAAGAAAATGTAATCATCAAACTATAAAGTATCAACAACTGGAAAATATGTTGTACTAATCTAATGCCAACTTGTAGTATTAATTAATTAATGGGATATGAGATGGGCAAAGACTTTTAACAGCTCATAATTTATTTTTACCTAGTTTTTTTTGTTTTTCGCCCGGTGTCCGAAGTCCATATTGGAGTTCTAACTAAATTTCGATTGCGCATTGCAGGATCCATTCGGGGGTGACGCTCCCAACAAGATTTTCTCCATATCTAGGGCTCGAACCCAAGACATTTGGTTATGGGTGAAACACTCCCACTAGTGCACCATAATTCAGGTTGGTATCTTTGCCTAGTTATTCACATTCATAATCACATGACACAACTTTTTATTTTTTTTGGTAAAATGCCACAACTTATTTCTATTGAGTTATTTATACTAAACCAATATATGTGCACGTAATGATGTACTTTTTAATATTAATTTTTATCATTTAATTATAATTAATTAATTAATATATATATATATATATATATATAATTATGGAGGATGGATATAAATCTCAAAGCAAAATTCAAAAAGTAAATAAAAATAACCAAAAACTGAAGATACTTGGTACAACAACACAACACACAGGGAGGTAGAAGAATTACAATTTAGTGCTAAATATTTAGAGAAGAAGAGATATGAGTGTCTCTTCTTGTTGATTATGAAAGAGCAAGATGCTAAAATAGAGAGAAAGAGATATTAGTATCTTTGCTACGTGTTTATTGAAGACACATACATAGCCCCTAATACACTTTATTTGCTATATAATTAATATATTGATATTTTTAATAATTATTTTAAAGTGTAGTTATTTTTAATAAATATGTTAGTTATTTTGACTAGTTAGCTAATTTTTTCCTTATTAATGGCCTACACCTAGACTCAAAAGGGTTCCTTCAAAGAAACACGACACACATAAAATCCCTAAAATTACCTTCATCTCTATATTAGAGCCTAGATTTGTATTCAGCAAATCAGCCCTATACCTTAACAATTTTCCATATTGTGCACCCTCGTGTCATGTCCCGCCACTATCCGAGCCAAATTTTGCAGCCAAGTAGGCGTGGAGGTTTCTAGAGTTAAAGAGAGAACTCTAGAATGCCTTAGATATTTCAAGAAAGCCTTGGAGATTCTAGACTGTAGAATTCTCTAGAAAGGGGACCAATGTGTAAATACTTTGGGGACTTCTCATGTAAATATTAATTGTACTTTAGTCCTTAGGAAGTAGTATAAATAGAGGTGCCAACCATTTGCAAGGCATCACTCAAGTGTAAAGCAATCTTCCAAAGCAATACAAAAGCCTTCTTCCAAAAACTCTCTTTGATCTTTCTAAGCCTTTCTTAGCATTCTCTTAGCGATCTTAGTACAAAGAGCTTTCTTGAGCTTACAAGATCTTGAAAGATAGTGAGTAAGTTGTCAAGAGCCGCACGGAGCATTAGTGAACACTCTAAGTCCGTGACAACGTGGTATCAGAGCGAAGGTTTGCACTAAGGGAATGGTTACTGAAGGGGACGTAAATGCCGCTAGCACCACCAACGTCCGTCCGGATGGTAGAAAGAAGGCCCGAAAGGGAAAGAAGCACCAGAAGAGTCATGAGGAAATGCTGCTTGATCCCACACCAAGCGAGGCGCTAACATCTCATCCGCCCTCAACCACCGAGGCCAGTGACGGTGAACATGGCGAGGAGGCCATTGACGTCACCGCAGGAGAAGAGTGGGTCTCAAGGGTTGAAGTGGCTAGGTAGGCCGTGGAGATATTAGGCCGCGCATGAACGTGGCCGATGGCAAATTCAAGACTCTTGAAGACTTCACCCTTGAGGAGATCGAAAACATCCGTAAGGAGTTGGAGGGACGTCAGCGGGCCGAGTTCGAGATGAAAGAGGCCATCACTTCCTTGGAGTGCCGGCTCATGGAGGCGTTGAACACAATTGAAACCATGAAGGCCGAAATGAGGACACTCAAGGAAGGCATAGAAGCTGGAGGATCGGCATCACCCGACCGTGATAGGGAGGCCAGGGTCGAGGCTCCCAAGCCACCTATGTTTAAAGGCATCTGCGATGCTCAAGAGGTGGAGACTTTCTTGTGGCAGTTGGAGAATTACTTCAAGTGTAGCTGGGTGAAGAGTGACGAGACCAAGATCAACACTGCCGTGTTGTATCTTTCAGAGATGGCCATGCTGTGGTGGAGGCACAAAGAAGCCGAGATAGGGAAGGGGACGTGCACTATCAACACGTGGGAGAAATTCTGCGAAGAATTCAAGAAAGCCGCCTTTTTCCCTAATAACGTCATATATGAGGTTAAGCGCAAGTTCAGGGAACTGAAGCAAACGGGGAGCATTCGGGCGTACGTGAAAGAGTTCAAAACTCTAACGCTTCAGATCCCCAACCTCATGGACGAAGACATGTTGTTCCACTTCATGGACGGACTGCAAAATTGGGACAAGATGGAGTTGGAGCGGTGAAAGGTCAAGAGCATAGATGAAGCCATCACCCAGGCTGAGTCTTTGACAGACTTTAAGCATGATCGACATGACAATGCAAAGGGCAAGGATGCAAGGACTAGTCATGCCAAAGGTGGGGGAGATCGTGGCCGAGGCAAAGAGCAACAGACATACCCTAAGCAGCACGACCCCCCCACAAGCCGGACAGCAGACGGTTCATGCGCAGAACTACACGGAGAAGAAGGCGCAGACCACCAAGGGAGATGGTTGCTACATCTGTGGAGGACCACACGGCTATGCCAGGTGCCCGGAAATGAAGAACCTTGGTGCCATCCTACGTAAGCGAAAAGAGAAGGACGCACAGGAGCAGAGACATGACGCGGGCACGACGCAGTTGGGCATGGTGGGACTATGCGGTGTTATTGCCAAGCAGACAGAGAAGTCAGGAGACTTCAGCACGCAGTATGTAGACATCTCCATTAATGGACGAGCAGCTCGCGCAATGGTAGACTCCGGGGTCAAGGCAAACATCATGACCAAGACGACGACAGAGAGGTTAGGGCTGAACTATGTTCCAAGCAACACCCGCCTCAAGACAGTTAATGCCCACCGACTCCCGTGTGCGGGGTCGCGCAAGGAGTGAGCATCACGTTGGGAAAATGGCAAGGTAAGACAAACTTCATCGTCGCTCTTTTGGATATCTTTGACATTATTCTTGGGCAGGAGTTATTCCAGCGCTGCCATACGATGTTTGACCCCTACCTCCAACGACTCATGGTCATGGAGCAGGAAGGGTCGTGCATGGTACCTCTAATTAAGGTACCGAAGAAGGAAGGACATGCCCTCTTGTCGGCTATGCAGATTGTGAAGGGCCAGAAGAAAGGAGAACCGACGTTCCTAGCCACCATTGCAAGTTCGGGAGAAGACAATGGTGCTAAGGAGTCTTTGCCACCGATCATAGAGAAAGTCCTTGAAGAGAACAAGGACGTGATGCCAGGCGAGCTGCTGAAGACCCTACTTCTGAGGTGCGAGGTAGATCACAAGATAGAGCTGGAGGTTGGAGCCAAGCCACCCGCGCATGTACCTTATTGCATGGCTCCACCCGAACTAGAGGAGCTGAGGAAGCAATTGAAGGAGCTCCTCGAGGCCGGTCACATCCGTCCATCTAAGGCACCTTATAGCGCACCGATACTGTTCCAGAAGAAAAATGATGGATCTTTACGCTTATGCATCGACTATCGGGCACTCAATAAGGTAGCTATTAAGAACAAATATCACATCCCACTCATTGCAAATTTGTTTGACAGACTTGGGCAGGCCAAGTACTTCACGAAGGTGGACCTCCGAAAAGGCTACTACCAAGTGCGCATCGCAGAAGGGGACGAGCCGAAGACAGCATGCTTGACCAGATATAGAGCGTACGAGTGGTTAGTGATGCCTTTTGGCTTAACCAAGGCACCTGCCACATTTTGCACGCTGATGAACAAGATCTTTCATGCCTACTTAGATCAGTTCGTGGTGGTGTACTTGGATGACATAGTCATCTATAGTAATACTTTGGAGGAGCACGTAGAGCATCTAAGGAAAGTCTTCCAAGTATTACGGGAGAACCAACTATACATGAAGCGTGAGAAATGCGAGTTTGCCCAACATGAAGTGCATTTCTTGGGCCATATCATTAGCCAAGGTGAACTACGGATGGACGAGGCCAAAATACGGGCAATCCAAGAATAGGAGGTGCCCAATAAAGTGACCGAGCTACGATCGTTCCTTGGACTTGCAGATTATTACTGCAGGTTCATAAGGGGTTACTCCGCAAAGGCCGCTCCGCTGACCGAGTTATTGAAGAAAAATAAGTCGTGGGTTTGGAGCACGGAGTGCCAGCAAGCCTTCGAAGGACTCAACGCTGCGATAACAGAAGAGCCGGTCTTGACGCTGCCTGACTTTTCAAAGACCTTCGAAGTACATACGGATGCTTCAGACTTTGCCATTGGGGGAGTCTTAATGCAGGAAAGACACCCAATAGCATTCGAGAGCCGCAAGTTGAACGAGACCGAACGACGCTATACAGTGCAAGAGAAAGAAATGATGGCCATCGTACATTGCTTGCGCACATGGAGACACTACTTTCTACGCTCCAAGTTCGTGTATAAGACAGACAACGTGGCCACTAGCTACTTTCAGTCACAGAAGAAGATCACCCCGAAATAAGCTAGGTGGCAGGATTTTCTAGCCGAGTTCGACTACGTCTTGGAGTATAAGCCAGGAAGAGGCAACGTTGTGGCCGATGCGCTAAGTAGAAAGGCCGAACTTGCTGCCATCACGATGGTCCATTGTGATATTCAAGATGCAATCAAAGATGGTATGCATCATGATCCCGAGGCCAAGAAGCTGATGGAGTTAGCCGCCCAAGGCAAGACTAGGCGTTTCTGGGTGGAGGATGGCCTCTTGCTCACGTCCGGTCGAAGGGTCTATGTGCCAAAGTTCGAGACTATTATGCGGCGAATAATCAAGGAAAGCCACGACACACCGTGGGCTGGGCATCCAGGGCAGCAACGAACGAGGGCGCTAATCGAGGCTATCTATTTCTGGCCACGCATGCGAGACGATGTCGAGTGCTATGTGCAGACTTGTCTTATGTGCCAACAAGACAAGGTAGAGCAAAGGCATCTGGGAGGACTACTAGAGCCACTATCCGTAGCGGAACGTCCATGAGAGAGCGTGACTATGGACTTCATTACTTCCCTACCAAAGTCCGACGGATATAGAACTATCATGGTCGTGGTGGACAGGTTCTCAAAATATGCTACCTTCATACCCGCCACAGCCGGATGCACCACAAATGAGGCCGCTCGATTGTTCTTCAAGAACGTGGTGAAATATTGGGGGCTGCCAAGACACATCATTAGCGACCGAGACCCCTGTTTTACTGGAAACTTTTGGAGGGAGCTATTCGAGATACTTGGCACAAAACTTCACTTCTCCACAAGTTTCCATCCGCAGACCGACGATCAGACAGAACGCGTCAACGCCCTGTTGAAGTGCTACCTGAGGCACTATGTCAGTGCGCACCAAAAGGATTGGGCCAGACTCTTAGACATGGCGCAGTTTTCATACAACCTGTAGAGGAGTGAATCCACTGGGCGCACACCGTTTGAATTGGCGACAGGCCAACAGCCCCAAACTCCGTATTCTTTACCGGCCGCTTTCAAAGGGAAGAGTTTGGGAGCTTACCATCTTGCCAAAGGATGGGAAGAACATCTTGACATTGCCAAGTCTTACTTGGACAAGGGAGAAACCAAGATGAAGAAATTTGCCGACCGCAAAAGGCGTCCCACAGACTATAAAGAAGGCGACATGGTCTTGGTAAAATTCAATCCAAGACAGTTCAAGGCACTAAGGGGCGTTCATCAAAACTTAGTGCGAAAATATGAGGGTCCGTTCAAGATCGTTGCCAAGGTGGGCAAGATCTCATATAAGGTGGAGTTGCCTCCACACTTCAAAATCCATCCGGTGTTTCATGTAAGCGTCCTTAAGCCGTACCATGAGGACAAGGAGGACACTAGCCGGAACCAATCGCAACGGGCACCCATTACTGTCACCGCCTCGCATGACCGGGAGATTGAGGCTATCATAGATTATCAAGTCAAACGGAAGCGGGGTCAACAATCCAGCGCCATGTTCTTTGTGCATTGGAAGGGACAATCTCCGGAGGAGACCACATGGGAGAAATATGAAGACTTGTGGCAATTCAAAGACCAAGTTCGGGATTTTCTACAACAATGCGCCGCGGTCGTCGCATCATCAGGTGGGGGAGCGTGTCATGTCCGGCCACTATCCGAGCCAAATTTTGCAGTCAAGTAGGCGTGAAGGTTTCTAGAGTTAAAGAGAGAACTCTAGAATGCCTTAGATATTTCAAGAAAGCCTTAGAGAATTCTAGACTATATAGAATTCTCTAGAAAGGGGACCAATGTGTAAATACTTTGGGGACTTCTCATGTAAATATTAATTGTACTTTAGTCCTTAGGAAGTAGTATAAATAGAGGTGCCAACCATTTGCAAGGCATTACTCAAGTGTAAAGCAATCTTCCAAAGCAATACAAAAGCCTTCTTCCAAAAACTCTCTTTGATCTTTCTAAGCCTTTCTTAGCATTCTCTTAGCGATCTTAGTACAAAGAGCTTTCTTGAGCTTACAAGATCTTGAAAGATAGTGAGTAAGTTGTCAAGAGCCGCAC
>JAJOOH010004009.1:0-22467 GCA_029582605.1 Solanum gracilifrons
ATCCCCTATTGGATGGTTCGAGGTAGGTGAGTCACGGGTAATTGGACCCGACTTAGTACAACAGACAGTGGAGCAGGTCAAGCTCATACGGGAGAGGTTGCTAACATCTCAAAGCTGACAGAAGTCATACTCAGATGTGCGATGAAGGGACTTAGAGTTTTGAGTTGATGACTGGGTATTCTTAAAAGTCTCACTTATGAAGGGGGTTATGAGATTTGGCAAAAAAAGCAAGCTTAGTACAAGATTCATTGGGTCATACCGGATCCTTCAGAGGGTAGGACGAGTGGCTTATGAGTTAGAATTGTCTTCGGGGCTAGAATCTGTTCATCCAGTTTTCCATGTATCTATGCTACGGAAGTGCCTAGGAGACCCTTCTCGGGTTGTCCCAGTTGAGGATGTTCAGATCACAAAGGAGTTGTCCTACGAGGAAACTCCAGTTGCCATATTAGATCGGCAGGTTCGTAAATTGAGGACCAAAGAGGTGGCTTCGGTTAAAGTATTGTGGAGAAACAAGAATAGAGAAGAGGTGACCTGGGAAGCTGAGGATGGCATGAGGTCCAAATATCCTCACTTGTTTCATACCCCAAGGTGATGGCATATCAGTTTATATTGGTGCAGTGAGGTAAGATACTTGTCTGATTTTTGTTATAATGTTGCTTATTATTATTGTTTTGGTCGTTGTATATTTGCTCGTATTGTTATTGCGGAGCTATAGTGCTTAGCAATTTATGTCATCATGTGAGATGCCTAGGTTAGACTTTTTGCATTTTAGGTTCCTGGATAATGACAATGCCAAAGGATACACTGCCTAAATTTTGGAAACTCCTAAGGACATAACCGTCTCAGATTTATTTTTTTTCATTCGAGGACGAATGTTTCTAAGGGGGGAAGGATGTAACACCCCAACTTTTCAAAACGTCTAAATTAACTCGTATCTTCGTGGAAAGACATGGAGGGTGAGTAATAAATTAAAAATGATGTGGTATGTTATATTTTAACTGTTCAAGGTTTGTATCTCAAGTTTTGAAGTTAAGTAAGTGGCAAAATAAAAGTCGGCGAAAGTTGTCGTAAGTTCCTTTTTAAAGATTTCTCTAAAATTTGGGTCAAATGTCTTGGATGTTTTCTCCCAATATATAAAGAGTTAGAAGTCCTATCACCCATTAAATCAAAGGCCTACGAGTTTAGTTTGCAACGCACAAAACCCCGTATCAAACCGAGATTAGAGTAAAAAGTTATGAGGGTTTTACTAGGGACTGCCGAGGCAGAATCCGAGTCGGATACGGGTCGGGTCAAAAATATGGTATGTCGGCTTATTTAACGTTTTAAGCCATGAAAACATTTCATTTCAGTTCCAAACCAGAGAGAAAGCTTAAGAGAGGGTTCCTATGGAGTTCCAGCATGATGAATGTTAGTTTTTGACAATTTCTACCATTAAACATTGCCCCCGTGCCTAGAAACATAATCCCTACACGTGACAATCATTTTTCCCTTCTAATAGCTGCGTTTAGAGCTGATTTTTGAAGATATAAATTTGTAGTTATTGGTGTTTCTTCAATGTTTACACTTGGTTAACTAAGGTAATTATCTCGGGACCCTTTTATGGTTGTTTTTATGAATTTCTACGGATGTTTCGACAAGTTGGGGCAATATGACAAATCTGCCGATTTAATATTAATTATGAACTGTTTATAGGTGTGTACCAGCTGTGTATATATAGTGTTTGCGAAACTTAGGACATAAGGAACAACTTTCGTGAAGGAACTACGGTCTTTCGAGCGTTCATTGGAAAGGTATGTTAAGGTTATTCCCTACTTACGGCATGTTTCCTTAAAGCTTAGGAGCAATGTAATTGGGTTGTTATCCTTGTTACACCTGTAGCCATTATTGTTGATTGTTGGCTGCTCGAGTTGATATAATCCTCCCTTGCCGGGATTCTTATTTATTTAGTAGCGTCCTTTTGTTGGACACGACTTAGAGGCCTGCAGACTAATGTGTGGGGTGTATAGCTACATTATGGTCATACTGGCCTATGTTGTTTGTTTGCTAAAGCTTGTGAGTTGTTTGATGTATTGTATTGATATATACATGCTTTAGTTTTGGTATAGATATCATGGTGGCTTCGACGGCCCAATCAAGACGTATGTGCTAGCTGACTATTTATTTATATGATCTCATGGGAGTAGCTGTTTCTTTTATAGATCAGTTGACAGGAGCCTTGCTAGCCGAGATATACTTGTTTGTTTTCTTGATTGCGTGTGGCTGTCATGCGCTAGTAGCAAATAGTTCAGCAGGGTCGGCTCGAGGCTGAGTTTTGGCATTAGGAGCCAGTTGCGCTCCTCGAGTTTGGGGCGTGATACAAGAGGATGTGTCTCCTTCCATTTTTCTTCTGAGACAAACTCCTCCTTGAACTTTTTATAGGATCTTGCACGTTCGAATCAGTAATAAAGCTTTCGAAGTAGAATGTTTGGCCCGGGCAGCTTGTCCATCCAATCGATTTTGACGAGTGATAATTTTTCTTTAATTTTGGCAAAATCTCATGTTTTTGGGAAAAGGAGATCCGTATCGGGTTTGAACCTCATTTTGTTGCACATACCAACACTCTCGTAACTTGCAAGGACTTCTTCAATAGTCGACATAATTTCCACTTTTCCGAACCGAAACACCATGTTGTCGCTATCCCAAAACTTTACCATTGTTCCAATTAAATCGGGCCTAGCCACCACTTTCATTAGTGACGGGAGATTGCCTATGTGTCTTTGAACCTTTCTTTTGTCACCATTGTTCATGAATTTCCACCAAACTTGGAGGTAAGGATCAGGTATGGTCACCATTCGGGTTCTCAGAGGCTCATGTGCTGGATTCATCCTACAAGAAAAACAGAAAAAGGTAAGTTACCCCCACCCCCATGGATAATTGAATTTTTTTCAAATACATACACATCCTTCAATTAAACACGTAAGCAGGATTGTCTTTTTATTGTCAAATTGGCCAAATAGATACAAGGTGAGCTTCTAATGGGCCCAACACGCCTTGGGTATTAGGTCAACTTAGTTCAAAATGCGTTAAAAGTCGGGATTTGGTTTCACACTACGCTAGTTGACTAAGAGTAGCTTTTGAAAGACCGGGAACTCAAGTGGACAACTTAGGCTGGAATTCACGACAACCATTGGACGCATGACGAACCAATAAATTGCCGATCATTCCGAAAAATGGTTGAGTATAAAAAAGTCCGGTTGCAGTTCCGCAAAACCGTCCTTTAATATACTATATATACAACGGAAGATGCCATGAAATGCAATGACAATTATAGCCGTTTAAACACATTAAGCACAAATAAGTAATTCAGCAATTAATCACAATTAATCAAATAGTCAAATCTTATGGTTAGAACTTAATTAAGTCCCAGCAGAGTCGTCATTTCTGTTTTACTAGAAAATATAAATAAAAGAAAAATGACTAAGTTTTCGAAAAATCGATTAAACTTATGGTTTAAGAAAAATCGAATTTCCAAAAGAACAGAGTCGCCACTTAATTTTTTAGTAAAAAAAGAAAAAAAAACTCAAGGTTTTCAAAAGATTTAAATAGATAAAATCAATTAAAAAAGGTTCAAGTTCAAATGTACATTCCGAGAAGGTGCTAGGCCCTCGAAATGCCCGCTAATTTGCGGTTGACCGGCAATTTGACTAAAAATGACTTTGACTAATTTTTTTTATTTATTTATTATTATTATGATTATTATTATTATTATTATTATATAATTATCTTTGAGGGAAATAGGACTAAGGGGGATGTTCCTAAAGGAAAATAACTTAAGTGTTGACAATACCAAAATTAAACGGAAGCTAGGTAAGTAAAATATGTATAAAATAAATATTTATACCTTTTGAATATAAAAGCGAAATGTCTATCTATGGGAATTTAATTAAGTTAAACTATAAAATAAATAAAGTTAGTCAAATAACACAATAGGTAAAGAACAAGGGGAAGAAATATCAATTGAGCCTTTGGCCCCAATTAGTGAACCTGTCCTAATACTAAAATGACCCAAAACATGAATTTGAGCCTATTTAATTAAAATCTCGTTGTTGGGCCATTCTTTTGGACCTTTTGGACCCATTTTCGCTCTCAAACACATGTGTATACAACAAAGGTATATTGTTGTATATGGGTCGTATTTCGATCCGTTTTCACATATATCGGACTGTATATCGAATGTAGACAGCCCACTTCAAATTTTCGGCACATGTATCGCCATTCCAGACCTATATGTCGTTGTTCTTTCTATGTATACCTGTATATATACTTGTATACATCATGTATACTGCCCTCTTTTGGGCTTTTTGGGATCTGAAAAATCAGTTTCTAGCCACTATTTGTTGTATTGAGCTTGTTCATCAGTTCCATAGCTTGCTACTGGGGCTGACTCAAAAGGGAAGAAGGATTTGGGGCCTTTATGGCCCATCCGAAATGCAAATGGTGGGGGAAAGTGTCCACAATGGACTCAAATGGAGTTTTTCACATGGAAACGAAGAGAACGAAGATTAGCACTCACACTTAAATTAATCCATAAGAATAACATCTTTCATAAAATGCAATAAGACATGACTAAAGCAATTTTTCGCATGCACAAAAATAAATGGAATGTACATCCACCTTAGAAAACTGCAAATAAACAATACTTATATGCAGAATATGTAAATAGAGATATTATTAACTATGAGTTGAATTTAAAAAAAAATAAAAAATAATAATAAATAAATAATAATTAAAAAAAAAAGTTGCTACCTACCCCTTAGCTATGAATAGTGAACAACATATTCCAAACATTTGATTAAGCATTTTGAATTGATAAAAAATGGATGGCATGTTAATCTGTTAGGAAAACTTATAACTCAGACCACTTAATGATTCAAATCAGCATGGTAATGAACACAACAACCAAACTTAAACCACAACAACTCATACATGAGCAAACCACATCATACCAATATCGCATATTTAAACACTAATTTAAAAGCAAATCTGGTCAAAATGGAAGCTTACACGTTAGAACGAAATCATATTTTGGAAGAGAAATGAACTGTTAAACATGGAAGAAAACAAATTAACTAGCTGAAAATAACATCGAAGTAATCACCACAACAAGATTAAAAAGAGAACGGGCAGTTGTGTTTCAAAACTCAAAGTAACACTCTATTTTCAGCACACTAAAACATGAACACAAGAGGACAGAGATCTGGAAAAAAAAAAATAGAACGCTCATTTTTTTTATTAATATTATTATTATTATTTTATTTTTTAAAAAAAGAAACGACAGCAAAGAACAAGCATTTTTCAACTAAAACTTCGACAAAATTGAGACAAATGAGGCATGAGAATTGTGGCGAGACAATCACACGGTTCGGAACAAAACGAAATCCAAACTTAAACAGTTATAAATTCGGATTTAAACATCTAATTGAGGCAACGTACGAATAACACGATGATTAACCAAGAATTTTAGCAACAAAGGTAATAGACTATGACCATTCATATTCGATGCAAGTGCAAACGAGACCAAGGAAGACCCAACAGAGACATGCTCATCATGTGATGTTCGGAATCGAAATGAAAAGTAGACAAAGGGGTATACATTACCTTTTTCTGGGCAGCTAAACTAGGACAGCGATGAGCAGAGGAATCAGCGAGAGTTCACCACCAAAACGACGACTCCAACGAACTCACGCGAACAGAGAGGCGAGCAAAGGCTCTATCAATGCCAAAAATCTTACTCTCTCTACTCCTATTTCCCAATATTTATATGCAAACATTTAAGCTAATAATTTATTATATCTTCTTTCAAATTTCAGCCAACTCCTCTCAATCCTTTCTTTTTTTCTCCCTCCCCTTCAACAGTGACTAAGAGGAAAATATATAGGGGATTTTAGGGGGGGAAACGATGAAATTCGGATAGGGCAAGGGGCCATTAGAAATTCAAAATTGAAAATTTTTCACCCTTATGGGGAGACAACCTTTTCTGAGGAATTCGCCCCATTCCGAAAGAGGAAATAGGGGATAAACGGCTAAGATCGACTTCATTGTCCTTGAGTGCCGACATGTCTTCATCTCCTGGTTACAAGGACTGAGACGCGTTGCTAGTAGGTGTGAATTGGAGAGGGACGGGGTCACGCGCTACTCGCGATTTCTGGGTTGCTGGACGACTACAAAATCGCTGGGTTTCATTTTGTAGCGTCTGGAATGAGGAAGACGCAGGGGTACTGCTTGGTATCGATGTACGTATTATTTGCTGGGTATCTTTTGTGAAGGAAAAGGGGAGTGGGCCGGGTCACAGGAGCTGGGTCAGCTGGGAAGTGGAGAATTGTAGGGATTGGGCTGGAAAATTTAGAGAAGAGGAAATGGGCTGGGAAATGGGAACAAAGGTATGGGTTGTTGGAGGTGATTTGGGATGCTGGAAAATTTTCAGATAGGCCCAAATCGGTCTTCTAAGTGGGTTTAATAAAAGGCTAGATTTGGCCAAATGAATTACAAAATTAGCCAACTTATTCACCAAATTGAGTTTAACTTGCAAAATCGGCTAAAATCTAAATGAGATTAATTTAAACAAGATTAATTAACAAGATTCTTAAATTTAACAAAATAAAATAATTAACTTAATCAAACTAATTAATTCAAAAATGTTAACTATAATTTAAGCTAAACTAATTAACAAAATATTTATGTAAAAGTAAAATCTTTTCGACACGATTTTCGAATATTTATAAGATATACTAATTATATAAAAACATATTCATTATTTAAAAATCATAAAATTACTAAAATTACCTAAAAATAACTTGAATATATTTGAATTTTTATAAAGTTAATTATTTCAAATTGTTTGAAATTAATGAAGCTCGGAAATTAATTCCTATCATGGATGTCCAAAATTGGGTGTCAACACTTGTCTTCTTCGATCAAGTATTACCATGGATAAATATTAGTATTCCGATCATTCTTATACATTGATATCTCTGTCTAATGATTTACTTGTGATTTTAGGTGAATTCTATAAAATTTTCCAAGATTATCCACATTAACTATAAACAAAGAAGATTAACTTATAGAGATAATCCAAGGCTTGGATTTTTTATACAGAGTATTGGATCACAGGCTGTGCAAGTTATGTCATTGTTCTAAAGAAATGATTATGTTAATTAAACAAATTAAATGTGAGGGCTTAAATAATTAGATTTTTATGAGGAATCTTTAATGGTATTTTAAGGTGATAAGAGAAAAGAAATTGCAAATGGGACTCACAAGTTTAATTGTGGAGTAATAAATAAATTTAATTAGCCTCACAAGTTTAGATGGAGTATTAATTAGATGAGGTATCCATGTTCATATTCACAAAAAGTGACAGAATGAGCATAGTCACCACTTGTTCAACAATTTGGAAGTGTTAGATTATATTCATAAAAGAATTTTCCACATGTATGTGCAAAAAAAAAAAAATTAAACTAAAAGACATAATGAAACTTCTATTATTATTATTACGAAAAAGGGTTAAAATAAATAAATCTTTAACATATGCACTTATCAATATTTTGATCTAAAAATGCTTCTATTATTACTTTTGGGTCATAATATCATTTTCCTAATTAACATATCGTTTCTTTTCTTTTTAAACACATTATTTTTCAATTTATATAGAAAGCTTATACACACTGATGGTTCAGATATGTAACTCAAAAAACTGGGATACTTCATATATGTTTTTGACCATTTGCTCAGTGTGCAAGTCTATCATGGACAAGAAAAAATATCTTAAGAGAATATTAAATTAGGAAAAGGCCATGGTATGGAGTCGTCTTTGTGAGAGAGAGTTTTACCCCCCAATGTGGGACTTTCTAGTGCGAATTCAAAGTTAGTCGATCTCCAATGTGGATATCGAACACCGGGTGGAAAATCACAAAAAAAAATTAGAAAGAAGCCTTCTTTTTTAAACAATTTGAAAGAGAAAATAAAACAAATAAATTGAAACAGAAAATTCTCTTTGTTTTAATTTGTTTCTCATACCTTTTTTTAGTTCATTTAAAAAAATATTTTTTTAATTTTTAATTTTTCACCTGACATACATAAAATCACAAAATTAAAGAATATACATATCTTTAATTCAAGACTATAAATACAAAAGTTTTGGATCCTTTTCAAAATTTTGTGTAAAATAAAAATGAGATAAACCAATTAAAACGAAAAGAATAATATTATAAAAGTTTTCGGATCTATCTTTGCATTTTGTGCAATCTTGTGCAGATAAATGACAGCCTTGACCAAACAAAGATAATATAAAATCTCTAGTTGCATTTTTGCATATGATTAACTAATTGCGGGAGGTCGGTGTTAAATAGGGGCCAAATTTAAAAAAAAAATAAAAAAAATTCATCAAATAATATAATTAATGTAATATTTTTTTACTATATAATTAAATTAACATATTGGCGTGTTAATCATATTTTGTTGATAAGTGTTGATAGTTATTAAATATTTTTGGTTATATAATAATTATTTGAAGAAAGAAATTATTTAAGAGGAAGAATTTTATTTTTTTATTTTTTTATTTTTTTTTTAGAGTAAATTTTTTTACACCATCAAATTATCTTCAGTTGTTGTAGAAAGTTATTTATTTTATTTTTGAGATTACAAGTCTCGCATTTTAAGAAAACATACTTATCAACATCTTTTAAACGATCGAATTATGAATATTATTTCTCTCTCTCTATATATAAACTTAATTTCGAAAAACCTAATAATTTATGTATAGTCTTTGAAAAAGGGCCTAATTCAAAAGGTGACAAATGAGCTTACTCAGCACTTATTCAACAATTTTGAAGGTTATGCCATGAAATATTACTATTTGAAAATTCATATTTTATTTCAACATATGTATCATGTATGTGCAAAAAAAAAAATTAAAAATTAAAAGACATGATGAAACTTTAATTATTAATATTATTATGGAAATGAGATAAAAAAAAATTTATTAAATTATGCAAAATTAATAAATAATGCCCTACATCAATACGTTTGATCCAAAAATAAATTTCAAAAAAACTAAATACTTTTGATTTTGTTACATTTGGTTCAAAAAAATTTAAAAGTAAATATATTATTATTTTTAACAAACATTATTTTTCAATTCAGGTAAGAAAAAAAAACCCACACATTGATAGTTCAAGTATATGACACTCCTAAAGTTGAGATACTTTAGTTGCGTTTTGACACTTTAATTGAGTGTGCAAAGTCTATTGTGGACAAGTAAAAATAAACAAAAAAAATATTAAATTAGGAAGAAGCTTTCTTTTTTAAACAAATTGAAAGAGAAAATAAAATTAATAAATAACGGAGTATTCTCTCCGCTCCGATTTATTTCTCTTAATTTTCTTTTTAGTACGTTTAAAAGCAAAGTCTGTTTTTTTTTATAACTCTTTAATTTTAATTTTTAATAATTTTTTAAGCCACCATAATGGATTGGTGGGGATCAGGTAGGGCTAGTTTCAAAGATATATAATAAAGTAATTACTTCATAATAAATACAGTTATAATTTATTTATATTAAAAAATAGTTAAAAGTCACAGAGAGTATACACTAACTATACAATATAACTTGTCAAAATACACGGACTATACAATATAACTTACTTATACATAAGCTATATACTGACTATACATTATGATACACTCAAAAGGCTGAAGATAGCTTAATTATACATGAAGTATACAATGACTATTCAACTTCAATCAACTCAAAATCACCTATAAACAGTCTCAAAATTTAGATATAAAATAATCTCGATATTTCAAGTCTTTTGATATACAATTCACTCAAAATGATTCACATTTTCGGTACGTCCAATTTAAAAAAGAAAAAAGAAAAAAAAAACAAAGAATAATGATGAAGCAGAAGAAGATATTTCGCTCAAAATCACCTCTAAACAATTCTAAAATTTAGATATGAAATCCTCTTAATATTTCAAGTCTTTAATTTTGATATATAATTTATTCGAAATGATTCCCATTTTCAATACAACGAGTTTAAAAAAAGAAGAAGAAATCTTATTATATTTCTCATTGAACACTATATATACTCATGAACAAGGTATCATATTACATATTAAAGCTTCTTTTTTCTATAAGAAGTCCTTATTAGAATTTGTCAACATGGCTAAAATTTTGAGTTTATTCTTTATGATCATATCTCTTCTTGCTTTTGCACCAATATTATGTTTATCAAGCAAAACCAATTATAATTATAGTTACTTGTATCCACAATTTTACGATGGGTCATGCCCGAAAGCAAAAGAAATTGTCAAGTCTGTTGTTGCTAAGGCTGTAGCCAAAGAAGCCCGAATGGCTGCCTCTTTGCTACGACTCCATTTTCATGATTGCTTTGTTAAGGTACATTTTTCCTCATTTGTGTCACTTAGGAAGTGTCCATAGTAAAAATATTTATTGTATGTTCTTGATTCATCAATATACTTTCCACGATAGTATTTGAGTAGATATTATTACTTTTACTCGAATCAATAATATATAGTACTTTGTTTATGATTGAAAATGTTTTTTCAAATAATAAGTCATTCTCCAATATTGGATTGTCAGAAATATGTCTCAAGAAACAATTTCAATAAAAATGGGGAAAATGACTTCCCTCACTTTTGGAGAAGGTAAATTTGCTTTTATAATTTTTTTAACTTCAAATTATTGTATTAATTTTTAATAATTAATACTCAAAAGTTTCATCATACACTATTAAGTTTGTTGATATTTTTATCAATCTTTCATACCTTTTACAAGAAAAAGTTCTCCATTATTCTCTAATTAAACATCGAAAAACTACTCTCTAAAAAATAATAGGGTGTATTAATAAGCTTATAATTAGATAGTAAAATCAAATTATATGTACTTTTTGACTTATAATATTTCCGATTTATGACTTTTTAAGTACTTTCGATTCGATCAAACTTTTTGATTTATGTAGGGTTGTGATGCATCGGTGCTTCTAGACAGTAGTGGAACCTTGATAAGTGAAAAATTATCAAACACCAATATGAATTCAGCACGTGGATTTGAAGTAATTGATGGAATTAAATCTGCACTTGAAAAGGAATGCCCTCAAACTGTCTATTGTGCTGATATATTGACACTTGCTGCAAGGGATTCTACTGTTTTAGTAAGTACAACAACTTTAAGCCTAACAAAAAGTAGTTGGGACAGAGCTAGAGCATCAATTAAGAATTTTGTTTAGATTTTATACTTATATATGAGAAAAAAAATCTATTAAATATGTATAAATAACGTATAATTGTGAATTTGGTAATTAAGACGAGTTATGAATATGTGTAGATTTTGAGAAATCATAAACTTAATTAGGGGTCATTCGGTTGGTGAGATTATGATCATGTTGTCAGAATAAAATGTGATATTATTTTATTATGCATTTGGTTATGAGTATTAATTAGTTTTAGAATTCATTTTGTACAAAAATGATGTGATTAGCTATTTGTATAGAAGGTGAAATAGCTAATCTCATAAAATATTTTTATTTATCCCATTTCGATAATCAAATGATCCCTAAAATCCTGACTCCGCCTTTATTATAGGTACATAAAAAGTTACATTATTTTATGCTATTAGTATATAAAACTTAAACTCAATTATTATTTATGCAGGCTGGTGGACCAAGTTGGGAGGTCCCATTGGGAAGAAGATATGCAAGAGATGCTAGTATAAGTGGCTCCAACAATTGCAATAACATTCCTGCTCAAAACAACACATTTAGTGCCATTCTCACTAAATTCAAGCTAAAAGGACTTGATCTTGTTGATTTTGTTACTTTATCTGGTAAAAATTACTCCTAATATTTTTCTTTAACCACCCTTAATCACTTATTTTTCCCCCAACTTTTTAAAAAAAAATTATTATTATCAGTATATATAAATTAAATTTATTTTAATTTTTATCCAGACTATAAAATAGGAATTAGTTATGACACTATTAGACACAAAGGTTTTTCTCTCTGTGAATCAGTGAGAAATTTTTGTTGTAGAACACGATTTTCCTACTCATTTTCGACCAAACCAGCTTTCTAGAAAAATGCACGATGAAAAACATATTCTCATTGAAATAGTGAGAAACTTCTTAATTTTTTCATATGAAAGCATTACTATTTCTTTTTCTTTTCTCACAGATCCAATCAAAATATCTATGAGAACATACACTGAACATTCTTTAGTGAAAAAATAGTGATTTTTTAGTAGCGTGAATTCCTCGCTAGCTAGTCCATCGTTAATTTCCTCGTAGCTAACAGAAATCCATCACTAAATAGGATTAGCAACAAATTTTTACTGTTTAGATACAAAATTGTCTTGCCGCTTAATCTTGTTTTACTATAGTTAATACTAGAAGAAATTGTTGTGCAGGGAGCCACACAATTGGAAAAGCAAGATGTACTAGTTTCAAGCAGAGACTCTACAATCAATCAGGCAAAAATTTACCAGATTATACATTAGATAAAAAATTATGCTGCCCAATTAAGCACTAAGTGTCCAAAATTTGGGGTGACCAAAATTTATTTTTCTTGGATTATGTTTCACCAACAAAATTTGATAACAATTACTACAAGAACTTGTTGGCTTCAAAGGGTTTATTGAATTCAGACCAAATTCTTGTAACAAAGAATGAAACATCATTAAAATTGGTGAAATTGTATGCTAAAAATAACGAGATTTTCTTCAAGCAGTTCGCGAAATCCATGGTGAAATTGGGAAATATTTCACCTTTAATGGGACATAAGGGAGAGATTAGGAAGAATTGTAGAAAAATGAACTAAGAGAGTTCAATTATTGTGTCTTTATTTGATGTAATTTTTATGTTTTTATTTTATCATTTTTCAATGTTTTTTTTTAAAAAAAAATTGTCAATTTGTAATTATCCTATGTACCAATGTTCATCTTGGTGTGCTAAATGTTAATAATTGTTTCATATGAAGCACTTACCATCTTTCAATATGGTATTTTATGTCCATAATTTAATTGTTATAGGTTTGAAAATGTGTGTTTAACATTTTTAATAGATTTAGCGGTAATAATACATTTATGTATTTATAACAACACTCGATATTAATTGACCATATATTTTATAAAATGGTGTCAAAATATAAAAAATTTGGACACACGGTAAAAAAAAGACAATGTCAACATATAATGTATGGAAAACTTAAATTTTAACTTAGCTAAACAATATAAATTTTCCGTTATTTATAGTAAAAAAGAAGTTATTGCGAGACTTTTCTAAAAAATGTTGCGTGACTTAATTATTTATCAACTCAATTAGTAAGATATGGAGTCGTAAAGGTTATCTAGAATGCATTAAAAATGAGTTAATAAAATTTGAAAATTAGACATAGATGAATAAAGACGGATCAAATTAATTATTTATTTTATTACTTATAAAGCACAAGTTCTACTTTACTAAGCAAGGTATTGTGGAAATTATTTTTTATAATTCTTACTACAAAAGGTACAAATCCAATCTAAATGAACAACAATTACGTTCAAATTGGTGTGGCATAATTAAAATTTTGAAATTCAAACTTCTAAATTTTAATCGTGAATTCGGACATATAAGCTTAAAGTTTTTTTTTTTTCTGAAATAAAATTTATATATTTAAAAACACTACTTAAAAAGTAATAGCTATAAATCACGATGATTAATATTTTTTATATAAATAAATTGTTAAAAAAAAAAATTAAATTGACTCTCGAACTTTCAGTTGTGTCACGTAATACTCTAAGCTACCAAGAACAAACGGGCACCTCAACCTTTGAACACTATATATACTCATTCATTGTATAACAATTTTATTATAAAAATCCAATCTTCTTATATGTTAAAGATAATTTTATTTTATTTTTATAACAAGTCCTTGATTAATTATTATAACTTTAGTCATCATGGCTAAAATAATATGGACTTTATTTCTTGTTGCTTTTGTATGTTTGTCTAGCAAGACCAAATATTATGTTTATGGTTGCTTGGACCCACAATTTTATGATTTGTCATGCCCTAAAGCAAAAGAAATTGTCAAGTTTGTTGTTTCTAAGGCAGTAGCCAAAGAAGCAAGAATGGCTGCCTCTTTGTTGAGGCTTCATTTTCATGATTGCTTTGTTAAGGTACGTAAATTGTCTGGTATGTTTTGTAATGTATGAAAAAGTGACTTTTTTAGTGACAGTCAGAAAATAATTTTCACAAATGTCAGTCTACATTGATTGATTCTTTTCCAGGGGCGGACCCAGCAGGGATAGATAGGGGTGCACGTGTATATGTTAACTTTGGAAAAAAATCATGTATATATATATATATATGTATATATATATATATATGTATATCTATATTGAGAAACTGACAAAAACTAAATATAATAAACGGTGCACCCATGAAAAGCATAAGATGACACTTGATACTGTCAGTATTGGCTAGTGCATCTGCCCTTGTGATCTTGGTTTGAGCATAGCCAGAATCACATTTTATTATTTTTATTATAAATTTTGAATTTAAAGGTTAAAATTGCTAGATTAGAAATTCGAACCTATAATCATTCAGTAGATTACTTATTAAATATTTTCCATGATATTTCATTATATACTATGATCATGCAGGGTTGTGATGCATCTTTGCTTTTGGACAGCAGTAGAACAATAGTAAGTGAAAAATTATCAAACGCCAATAGGAATTCGGCACGTGGATTTGAAGTAATTGATGAGATTAAATGTGCACTTGAAAAGGAATGCCCTCAAATTGTCTCTTGTGCTGATATATTAGCACTTGCTGCAAGAGATTCTACTGTTTTAGTAAGTACTAACAACTTTATGCCAAGAAAATATAATAAATTTGATAAATAATAGCTTATTACATATTTGAACAAATTCAATAACTTTTATTTAAATCTTGTACAATCAGTATATTAAAAATTTTGTTAAATAATACATAGAAATATAATTATAGTAATCAAGATAAGCTGTGAAATCGTGGCAAGAGAATTCGTAAATATAAAATTCTGATTCTACTTTATATATATAAATGATGTTAGAATCGATCGACTCATCTTCGAAATCTAAAACGAAAAGACCGACAGAACGAAATCACATTATTTTAGTGACATATCTACTCAGACTAAATAAATTCTGTCTCTATTATTAACACAAAAACAAAAGGGTATCTATAATTATCTTAATCTGATAATATAATTATTTTTATACTATTAATGTATAAAACTTAAACTCGATTGTTATTTGTACAGGCTGATGGACCAAGTTGGGAGGTTCCATTGGGAAGAAGAGACTCAAGAGAGGCTAGTTTAAGTGGTTCCAACAATGATATTCCTGCTCCCAATAACACATTTGATACTATTTTCACTAAATTCAATTCAAGAGGACTTGATCTTGTCGATCTGGTTGCTTTATCAGGTAAGTTTTTATCCTAACTATTCATTTATATGACACATTATATTTTTAGTGTATCACAAAAATAAATACATTTTAATATATTTACATATAAAATATATTTGATTGTTTAGAAGAATTTCAAAAAATATTATACCTTAAATTTTATATTCAATTAAATAAAATCAAATAAAAAGAGACGAAGGGAATACTATTTTTTCTTTAACCACCCTTCAATCCCTTGTTTGTCATCATCCCTCACTTTTTTAATTTCTATGCACTAGACAAATAAATTTACACTATTAATTTATCGAAAAGATAACACTATATAACCATCCATATTAATCAAGATTAGCAACTTAAAAAAAAATAAGACAAGTAACTAATTACAACATACTAAAATAGATGCAACTTGTTTACACTGTATTTTATCCTATTACGACACATCACTTATATTACTTATTTAACCTATAAATAGACGTCTACCCAACTAAGTAAATTAAAATTAGTTAGCAGATGTATAATATATACATATAATTCATGTGTAATACGCATATCATGTATATTGAGTATATAATCTATGTATACTAGCTTAAAAAAAGTAAACAGTAAGTCTGACTAGCAATTCATATAAAAATCCCTAAAATAAACTAGTTATAAATTTTCTTTACACTGTCGATGCGTATTCTTTGCAGGGGCCCACACAATTGGAGATTCTAGATGTATCAGCTTCAAACAAAGACTCTATGGTCAATCAGGGAATTACTATTTTCCAGATTACTCCTTAGATAGATTTTATGGTGCACAATTGAGCACTATGTGCCCAAGATTTGGTGGTGACCAAAATTTATTTTTCTTGGATTATGTGTCACCAACAAAATTTGATAACAACTACTTCAAGAACTTGTTGGTTTTAAGGGGTTTGTTGAATTCAGATCAAGTTCTTGTGACACAAAATATGGCATCATTACAATTGGTGACATTGTATGCTCAAAATAATGAGATTTTCTTCCAACAGTTCGCGAAATCTATGGTGAAAATGGGAAATATTTCACCTTTAACGGGATTGAGGGGAGAGATTAGGAAGAACTGCAGAATAATAAACAATTAAAAACTATAGACTTTTTTTTTAACAAAAAAAAAATTATATCACTAAACAGACGTCTAGTGGCCTTTTATTAATAATTAAAATAATAATCTCCACTTTATTAATTTGAGTGAGGTAATAAACCTCTACTAATTAACAAGAAATATTAATTATTGTGTTTCTATTATATGTAATTTTTTTGTAATCATCATCATATATGGAGTTCATCTTGGGTTGCTTAGTGTACTATATGTTTATGATGATTTCATATTTCTATATGTGATGAAAAGAAGTATAAATATTTTCATATTGTGTTAAGACATATGAAGCAAGACATCAATTTCTCAATGAGATTAAAAAAAATTATGATTGTATGATCATAAATTCCCTATTTTAAGTGCTTTATAAAAGATCGCGGCGATCATAATACCTTTTTGTGGACCAAAGCATTCTTATTTATGATCTAATTTCGCTAGGTATAAATTTAGAGAACGTTTACCATGCTTAGCCTAAATTTTGTAGAAATTAAGTTATGCAGCATAAAATGTATATATTTCTATGATCTAATTTTGCTAGGCATAAATTTAGAGAACCTTTGCCTTTTTCGGCATAAGTTCTATAAGAATCAAGTTATGTTTTTTTTTTTACCATTTTACGACATAATTTGTGGATTCTGAAACTGGTAAAACGAAAAAAACAATACGCAAGAAATTGATTTTTGAAGAAGAGAAAACAAGTCAAATTACTACAACATAAATATTTCATACTTCATACTTAAACAAGAACTTGATAATTAATCCCAAAGCTCATTACAAGACTTAAATTTTAAATTACTTCTTGTTCATACAAAGATAAATTATAACACCACACACGTACGAATATTAGTATGTGTATATATACACACGTGAACGTATATGTGAATACGTCTATACGTAGAAATAATGCATATTAGGCTGATGCACTATCCATGTGTTTGGCGATAGCATTCTGCAGTTCATCGATCTTTTTTAGCTCCAACAACCTTATCAACGATGTTACCTTCCTTGATGAACATGAAAGTTGGCATTGCTTCCACAGCCCAATTAGTCGCGATTGACTAAAAAGGACATGAAACATTAAAACTTGTAATCAATTATTTGGAATTCGAAATTATAATTCCTAAAATTGCAACTCAAATTATGTTACATTTTACCTTCAATTCATCGATATCCACCTTAAGGAAGGTTACATTGGGTAGTTTCTTGACTAATTCCTCCAAGAATGGAGAAATAAATTGACATGGACCACACCAAGCAACAGTGAAGTTCACGACTATTTGCGATAATAATAATTTATCATGATTAAATAGTAAAATCGTATGCCTTATAATAAGTCAATAACAATTAATAACATGATAAATATTATATACGCTGGGTTGAAATCTATAATTCAAGAAGGCTAAATAGTACATTTGATTGAATGAGAGAAACCCATGCCAAATCCAACTATTACCATACCAAATTGCACAATTAACAAAAAGGTAAATCAACCACTAACTAACCAAAAGTAAATTAAAAAAATGGAAATATAAATAATAATCAGAATATAAGAGATTTAACTCCACAAATTTAATCAAACAACAAAAATAATATATTCATTGAAATTTTACATATTTTATTACTACCTCGTAAAAGTACATTTTTTTCGAAAGATTCTCGATTCAAGTACAACAAATTCAGAAACAAATTAAAGAAGAAGTAGTCAATGAAGAAAATACAACAGGTAACAAGAGAACACTACAACGGTAGACGGGAACAACAATAATAACAACAACAACAATAAAATAGTGTGATAATCGAAATACAATAAATAACATACTAGAATAGAAAATTGAAAACAATAATAATAAACAATGATGAATATCAAAAATAAAAACTACAGTAATACAATTAGTATAATAACAAATACCAACGACTCAAAGCAAGACAACCGATGACTTGTCCCTCCTCTGCCATTTCTTTGTGTGTTTTTTTTAAGGATTTTAGGATTTTGGTTTTTGTTTTGATTTTAGGATTTTGTTTTCTCCTAAATTTTGTTAAATAAAAAGCTTGGTTCTGCCTCAATATATATAATACTAGGAGTAAAGAGTATTTTGGAAGATATTTTTTTCTAAAATAATTGTTTTTTTTTTATCATTACTTTGGTTAGCTTTGACTTTGAGGAAATAAATATTACTCTATCTATTTTATTTTATGTATTTTAATTTGATTCAGCAAGAAATTAAAGAATACAAAAAATAAATAAATTATGTCCTAAATTATACATATTGTTGTGAATACGGATTATCCAAAGATTGACCAAGTTATTGCGCTGGGGTTAAACCACAAGGAGACTCGAGATTAGACAGTTCAATAATATATTTGTTTTGAATTCAGGTTGAATAAAATTAAATAATTTTTATTTGCGAGTTTAAGATTTTATGTGTGTATTATTAAGTAAAAAGTTTAATTCCGATTCTCTCAACTTCATTCTCAGAATCTAAATTTCTCATTCTTTTTTTTATCTTTATTCTTAATTACTCGTGATCAATATTTTTCATGATAATTCAGTAGTTCAAGTGTTACAATTACTTTTTAAATGTCATATCATTTCTACAAATGATGAATACCATTAAGAATTAAGAAAAATACATTGAAATTAAGAATTTGTTAAATATAAATAATAAAAAATAAACTTTTAAAAAATAAAATAAGATACGTGCATTGAAAATGAAATGAATGGAGTCAAAATTGATTAAATCGTGCCAATTGAAATAGTATCTTTTTATTTTCTCTTTCCCAAAAAAAAAAACTGTTGAGTGTAGAATATTTTATCTGTAACGCATATTGCACGATATATATTGTTTTAGCATAGAACAAAATAAAGAAAAAGAATTTTTATGCAGATAGACCTCCATGAAGCTGAAAATGAAATTAACCAGCGGATGCATCGGATAATTATAGCTACGCTACGTAATTAGGCTGTAGCTAAGAAAGCTCATTATGTTTCAATTCTTAGCCATTTATGAAATTTCCTCAATTAGTAATTATTTATTTAAAAATACTTGCCCAAATTTTTTTTCAATTAAGTATTTGATCATTAAAAACATGTCAATTTTATCTAGGAATTAGGAATGGGTAAACTACATAAATTCCACTAGTTTAGATCCTAATTACTAGGAATTTCGATAGTTTTTTATATTATATTTATACCATTTTCGGCCGTTGGATACACGTATCTCGATACCTTAGATATGTGTATCTGTTGGATTTAGAAGGCCGAGATACATGATTTAAATACTTTTGAATTAAATGTTGTAACGTATTGCCTTAATTAGATGAGTAAATTATTGGAAATTAACAAACAAAATGGATTTAGTGAATCCTTTTGTATCAACTATTACCAGTTTTGCTAAAAATCCAAATTATAAATGTTATTAAATCTGATATTGAAACCTTCATCTTGATCATCAATTCCTTCCTTTAAATCTTCAATTTTCGAGGGTTTTATCAAAATGGCCAATATCATAGTATTGTGGAGGCATTCAGGTTCATGGATCTCTAAAATTGAATACAAAATTCAATATTCTGTTATACTTTGTTGAATAAACACTCCTGTAAATGTTCCTAAAATTTATAAGCTTGGACCTCTGACTGAAAATGGGTCCTAACTTCTCATTGGGCTTTTCTCTGCATTGGTATCACTAATTGGGCTTGTGTTGGTTGCATCGTCAACTCTAACACCACCAGCCAGAAATGGAGCAGTTTAAAATTTGGGAAAATTTCCAAATCAACAATATTTTAGCCTTTAATAGAATTCATTAGCCACACTTTCAATATTTATTAAAAATGTCAGTATTTTAGTTTGATATGGGGTTGATTTATGTATTATTTTTTTAACTTAAAATGATATAACTAAAAAATAACAAATTAGAGAAAATCAAGGAAGAGAATATTTCAAATATAGAATTAATTTAAGTCATAATTAGATAAATTTTGTCAAACTTATAACATATACGGTAAATTCGTCCATGCATATACAGGACTTCTAGACAAATCCTTAGGGGTGACAATTGAACGAGATGAATGCTGAACGAAGTGAATTCAACTTAAGCGGGTGGAGCAAAGCGAGGTGGATTGAAATGACTTAAATTAAAATTTAATGCAAGGCCGGGCAGGGAAAGGTTTGTTATGCAGGAATAACACCATTTATGAAGAATTCATCGTAATGGCTTCTTTTTTTTTTTTACTCATTCTGTTCTTTTTTACTTGTCAAATTTTTACTTGACATATTTATTAAGAAAATAATAATTGGTATGGTAAGTTTACCGTTTTACTCCTATTAATGATAGAATATTATATATATCTACTCACTATATTTTCTAAAGACATTAACTTAATATTAATAAATTGAGGGTATAATAGAAAGAAAAAAATTATCCTTCCTTGATTTGTCAAAAATGACAAGTAAAAAAAAATCGAATTAAAAAATATTTGACAAGTAAATAGAGACGGAGGGAGTAGTTTCTAGACTAACTTCATTTTTTCTTGTAACTTTTATAAATTTCATTTTGTTTGGCTATCAATATCATGAAAGTGAACTAAATAAAAATGCTTCAGAATATTATGCGGAATAGGATGAGAGATATTGAAAAATTTGTGGGTTAAGCCTCAATTCACCTTGCATTCGCTCCACCAAGTTCAATTATTGTTTTCTTTTTTATAGGTGTACCAAGTTCAAAGGTGACAAGTAAAAGTGAACGGAGGAAATAGTAAGTCATTGTAAAGTTCAAGACAAGCAGTGGCGGATCCAAGAATTAAGCTCAGGGGGTTCGAAATTTAAAGAAGAAGCTCATGTGGTAATGTAAGTGCGCGGTGAACGTAGTAACCCCGACATGCTTTTTGTACAAGGTATCTCATTGATGCACCAATATCTAAAAATATTTTTAGAAAAAAAATGGCATAAAAGAGAAAAAATAATGAAAAAGAGAAGATGATCCAAGCCCAAAAGTTGAGTCCAATTCCATGCATTAAAAAGGGTAAAAAATAAGAGGAGAGAAATTACTGCGCATGGGATTCAAACCCAAGATGTAAAAGCCACTGCTGAACCCCTTATCCATTGAGCTAAAGTTTCTCACTTATTTTTAAGGGGTTCATTTTAGTATATGTACACATAAAATCAGAATTTGACCTTATATATATAACGTAATTTTTCGACCGAAGAGATTCGGGTGAACCCCTAAACACAACCTAGGTCCGCCCCTGAAGACAAGCTTTATTATTCTGTTTACATTTTACATATAGTAGTAATTGTTTTAAGAGATTACAAATATTTTAATAATGGAGATACCATATAAAACAAAGTAAATACTAAATAAGGAGAGAGTATATCTTAATGAAAAATTATCAAAAATTTCAAACAAATATTTTTATTATATTTCTATGTAACAAAATTTCAAACATGAACATGATTCATGCAATTTGATAGACATGCATATACTGAAAATAAGGAGGAAAAGATGTTTGTCATTGTTGATTGTCCTAAGAAACAAGCAATCTATTTTTATATATAATAAATAATATACAGTCAACTTATATTTCAAGTAGAAAATTAGTTCTATCTACGCGTTATTGGGGAGAATTTCGAAGTTCTAAATTCACAAAAACTATTAACAAAATTCAAGCATGCATATGCAATATATTAAAAGTTTAAGCTATTAAAAAGAACACAATTTAATTACTTAATTATATTGTATATCTTAACACTCCTCTTCACATATTACTTGGTCTGATTCTTCTTTTTCTTCTTTTATTTGTCAAACACATAAAAATTAAATTTTCCTTTAAATTTGATCAGTGACGGTGAAAATTGAATGTTAAGCCT
>JAJOOH010004010.1:0-38666 GCA_029582605.1 Solanum gracilifrons
ATGGGTAGTGGGTTAAAGAGTAGAAATGTTGTTGGTTTTAGTGGAGCAAACCCAGAGGAGGGACAATTTGAGGCGCTACATAATGAAGAAGTGAACTTTCTTGCAAATCAAGGAAGAGGTTTTCGTACGAGCTGTCCAAGGTCGGGTTGGAATCCGGGTTGGAATAGAATTGATGGATGGAGAAACTGTGACATAGAATGGAGGGATTGTGGTGCTAATTGGAAGGAAATATACCTCCACCCCATGAATGTCAAAAGCGTAAGGAGCAAAGGGCTGACCCGGAAAACTTTCGCACAAAAGACATGCTTGCACGCATTCTCAATAAGGTGGAAGGGTCGGACAAAGATTTGAAAGAATTGAAAGAGGACGTCTCCACATTCAATCAGGCGGTCACCTCTCACTCTGTGTCCATCAAACAATTGGAAACAGAAATGGGTCAAATTTTATATCATTTGAACCCAAGGCCAAAAGGGGGTCTACACCTTGGCTAACCTGAAAAATGAACCTTGAAATTGTATCTATGTCATGCCACGATGTTAAATAAGGCGCTTCTTGGGAGGCAACCCAAGGTTTAATGCTTTTATTATTGTTATTCGAATAATGAGTGTTGAATGTGCAGGTTTGAAAGTTGAAATTTTGGGAAAATTGCAACTCTAAATACTTTTCGGAGACTCGTTGAACAGCTCGGCGAGTCCGACTTGGATGGTCATTTGAACCACCCAGCTTGCTAGAGGTTTTGTAAAACATGGTGGGCTGAAGTACAACTTGACACATTACCGAGTGGGTTCGCAACGTAAGTCGTGGTCACCGACTGGCGTGCGAACTGAAGAGTTATAAAAGGTCTAACCATTTTAAATGCAAAAATTTCTTTTTTTTTCATACTTTTCAACTTCCGCACTCTCACACCCGATTATATTGTTGTTTTTGTATTATTGTTCTTTCTCTTTTTTGTGATCATTTTCTCGGGGTGGATTTTAGGATTACATTACTTCCTAGATTTCCAAATTTTCAGCATTAAAGGTTGTATTTCCGAAACCCACTCTACATTTCGTTGAAATAAAATGTATGATCATTTTGTGGTTGTTATCTGTGCTTTGTGTTACTTTGTATACCGTGTGGTAGTGTGTTTGCCCATATTTAATTTAAATCATGATTAATTGGCCTTAGATAGTAATTTCCCATGTCATTAATTGTTAAAATTATTGGGTTATGTTTATAATGTGATGAGTCTAAGGGGGTGAAGTTTAAGTAACCCTGAATTGTGCAAATTATCGAATTTTGCCCAATGATAAAGCAGTTGACATCATCCTTAAGGGCAAAAGATATCAATTGGTCAATTTTGGCCAAATCGGGGGAAGTCAGAGTACCCCGTGGGCATGGGGCCTATGTGTCTTAGTTGAATTGCATAATGTGAGTGTTTCATTTTGTTTTCGTGGTCTTCGGGCTTGATTTTGAAGTAGGAGGCACAAATCTGGAACGTTGGGCTACTGTGCAAGCTGGGTCGAGCTCACCGAGTAGTTCGGGGATTCGCCTAACGTCCCATAGATCAATTTTTAATTCTCCAAATTGTGAGTTTGAATATTGTAATTTTCAGCGTTATCCCTATGCTCATCGAGTTCACTCGGTAACTCACCGAAAGTATTTCCTAATCGCCTTTCTGCTCCACAAATTCCTAATAATATTCTATGACTTCTGGTGAGCGACTTATAGTTCGCCGTATGGTGTCGTTGATTCACCGAATGGCCCTGGACATCGCCGACCATCTTTTATAATTTAGTGTTTTTGTTTTGGATTTTTCGGCAAGGCTTACCTGGCTCGCCAAAGTGATTCGGCTAGTCTTCCTGCAACTGTTATACTGAAATTTTTTCTGAACTACATCTGACGTTTTCCACATTGTTTTACAGGTTTGGCTAGATGAAAAATTGCTGGTAGAAATCAACAACCCCGGAAGCAGGCCATGGTATTGTTATAAATGAGAAAGTGACTGCTTCCCGGGCCCCGACTACCACACTCCCTCCCAAAGGACGTAAAGGCAAGGGTAAGGCGCCCGTTGAGTTGACACACGTGGAGGGGAGCTCCGATAGTAAGGGTATCTATTCTACATACCTCACTCCCTCCGTTAGTAAGGGTCAAGATAGTTCTCTGGCTTCCATCTCTAAGCTGGAAGATGACCAACTCCTACACGTGGTGAAAGCAGAGCTACACTCCAAGTGGATGAATAATCCTTCTAGGATCCCAGTACCTCTTAGTCCTACTCCTCCAACCCCAGCTTAGACAGTGGTCCAGTCACCACCAGTTCAGGGTCCTCCTCCTCGGTCACTCGACATATTATAGGTCGACGATTTGAGGACAATATTGAAACAAAAGAGGTTGTCCAATGACGGTGTGGTGGACAGACATCTTGAGATATGGAACACCTTGAAGATCCACAAATTCGTGATTTTTACAAAACCCCGAGGCCCATGCATTCCTACTTGGATCTGTGAGTTCTATGAGCCATACATAGAGTTGGTGCCAAAAGGGATGAAGAAGGCAAGTGACTTCAACCTAGCTGACTTTGTGATTGTTCGGGGGAAGAAGGTCAAGTGTAGCAGTACGGAGATAAATGCGGTACTCAGGGGTTCTTTCGATTTCATAAACGATTACCCTAATTTGATAAAGAAGAAAAACCTCACGGATCTAAAAGGTTGGTTGGAACCCCTCTTCTCTAATATTACTCCTAGGTTGATCGAGGCAGGTGCACTGATTGAGAAAAAAGACTTGAATGTAGCCGCTCGGTATTGGTTCGGGTTTATTAGTAGCACCATCATGCCCTCACAGAATGAGTCCATCATGTACCACTAGAAGGTTGCCTGTCTAGGGTTAATTTTGGATCGCCAGAGGTTGAACTTGGGGTTGCTGATTGAGCAAGATATGGCCATGAGGGCCAAGTAGAGCCATACCTCACTGCCTTTTCCCATGATGATTACCGATCTATGTGGTGGGCCGATGTTCCTAGAGTTGAGAAGATGGATGTGGAGGTAACATCCACCTCTTCTACTGACATCTAACGTATTGAGGTAGAGTACATGCGGGATGAGGCCGACATGAAGAGGCAACACTGGTGGATACGTCCCCAGAGTTTGACATTGATATGTTTCCAACAGAGGCAATTATTCCCCCTCATGATAGTGAGCCTACATATACCTCTGGCCTTTCTATTTCTACTATGCCTATTTCTTCTATTGCACCCGCTCCCACTACTTTTGTTGTTGCTGCCTCTTGACCTCCTATCACCAAGGCCATGTTATACAAAATGGGCTATCTGGCCCAATCTACTAGTGTGCATACCTCGCGAGTAGAGGCCACCATACCTGGGTTGATAGAGCAGGTGATTGCTTCGGCCCTAGCTCCTATTAGAGTAGAGTTGAGGGATCATAAATCGTTGACTGAGGACCACAAGTTGGCATTAGACTCCCTTACGATGAGGGTTGAGGATTGTGAGAAGAGCTAGGTTGCTACTGTTGTTGTGACGGCCTTGAAGGTTGGTGTTCTTGGTTGTAGGAGAGATGTGGATAAGCTATAGTCTACAGATCTCTCAATATTGTTTGGGACTTTGAAGAATCCTAAGGTGCCGAGTGCTGATATGCCAGCCAGTTCTGAGGTTCTTTCAGCTACAATGACCGAAGATGATGTTAGGGCTGATGATGCAGGCGCTGTGTCCGAGGCTGAGATAGATGATGAGCAGGTGGGTGTTAGTGAGGTGGTTGTGTATGGTGATTTGGTAGACCTGGAGGGGGCCATGTTTGAGACAGCTATGCAGGCCTCTTTGAGGAACACTTCTATGGTGGGCTCCAATGGATCAAGGGATGTTGATGATCCGGGCACTAATGCCCAGATAGAGGGAGTTGCCGACATGCAGACTTCACACAGGCCTAGCCTAGCAAAATGACTCTTTTGCCTCCCTTTCTATTATTTTTAGACTTTGTTATTGTTTCTTTGCATTTGATGACAACTGTTGTTTTTGTTTGGCGAGGTGAGGTATTTCCATACCCACCTCTTTTGTTTAGATTTGTGAATATTGTTGTTTTTGGTTATATGGATGTTGGATCTGATTTTATTTTCATATATATATCTTTGCTTTTGATCCATACTGGTCCATTATTTTGAATTGCAAATGATTTTGAACCAATTTTAAATTTTCCACCTCTTGATGTGTGTGATTGATGTTGTTCTCTGGCAATTTTCGAGTATCAGTTGAGGTCAGTACCGATGACTTGAATAGTGCTCTTGTGTGAATGATATGTATGTGCAAATCCAATGAGGCGAATTGAGTTGCATAAGTAATATGTGAACTCGTAGCATCTCATTGTGACTATGCGATTTGTCGAGTGGACCTCTTGTGATGATCATTACACGCTTGCAAAAATGATTAAGTCTTGTTTGATGATTGTGTTGAATGCTATGTGTGGTGAGGATGAGTTGAAATTCATTCTTGGTTACACCTAGAACTTTCCCCGTTATTCCAATTGGCTAATGTGAGCGAATGATAGAGATGATCTTAGGCATAATTTGTGGAGACTGAACCAATTTTTCCATTATACCTATTTGTACCTACCTTGTGAGAAGTGTGAATCTAGTTTGGCACCACTTGAGCCTATCCCTTTCTTTAAAAGAAACTTGAACAAATGATCTCCATTATAATCTTCATGGGGCATTGGTTGTGATAAATAGGCAACTTAGGTCAAAAGCCTAAGTTGGGGGTGTGGTGGAAAAAATGAGGTAAATCAAGAAGCTTGAGAAATTCCCCCCTTTAAAAGTTCTTGTTATAAAAGATGGAACCCGTCCATATAAAAAAAGAGAAATGAAAAAGAATTGAAACAGAGAAATATTGTGAAATGAGCAAAATAAATGGGTTATCCAATAAGTTGTGCTTAAAGGAATAGGGTGTGGATTTTGTGAATCCAAAAGTATTGTAGAGAAGGTGAAAAAAAGAAATGCAGGCCATGCTTCATTAAGGAAGAATTCACTAAGCCTAAATAATCATACCACTACCCTCAACGATGTTACAAGCCTTGAAAGACCTTTGTGATCTTGAATGATCTTATTATCATGTTTATTGGAAAATACGGGCAAGCCTTTGGGGAAAAATGATACATATGTTTTAATTTTGAGAGGGTGAGAGTTATTTCGGATTCCAAACTCTTAAAGTTGATGAGCTTTGTGTGAAGAATGGAATCATTTTTGGTGTGAGG
The DNA here is from genome assembly GCA_029582605.1 of Solanum gracilifrons. NCBI lineage: Eukaryota > Viridiplantae > Streptophyta > Magnoliopsida > Solanales > Solanaceae > Solanum > Solanum gracilifrons. The sequence continues at coordinate 5,235 of JAJOOH010004010.1, forward strand.
GTATTCAAATGATTTTGTTGAACTTGAACTTGCATTTGAAGAAAACATTGTGAACTTGTGTCCATTTGATGATGTTTAGTGACAATTTGAAACATAGAGTGCACAATTGAGCATTGCATGTGTAGTTTGAACCTCTTGGGTGCATGTGTGTTGAGTCTTCAGTAACACAATTTGTAGACATTCGTATTAAACTGATTGATCTTGAACTTTACTTGAAGACAAACAAAAGTTTAAGTTTGGGGTGTTGATGAGCGGGGTTTCAACTCAGTTAGGGCTTCGTTTTGATAGTTTAAGTGTCCCCAATGCCTAATTTATGCTCTAAACTGATGTTAAAGTGTTGATTTGCAGCAATGAAGGCTAAGGAGCAAGGAAAGGACTTTACCAGGCAAAAAGGACCAAATATACTGAAGAAGTTAAAGGAAGGCAATCGCGATGATTGCCAAGACCACTCGGCAAACCGCTAAGCTTCTCTTTATCGTGCCTAAAGTTCCAGCATGCCAACCCTGGGGACAAACCTACTTGGAGACGGAAATGAAAAGTCGGCAGACCGCCTAACAGCTCGACGACATTAACTTTGATCGCCTAAAGTCAGAGAACCATGAGCATAAAGAGCCAAGGTAGACCGGCGATGGACTGGAGCAAAGGGTGCGTCGCTCACCTGGTTGGCGATGCACAACTTACTTCGCCTAATTGTCCTCAAGGCCAAAAATTTGGAAACTATAAATTGAAATTTGAAAGGCATCAATCTTTTAATCTAAGCATTGTAGAATCTAATTCAATTCTCCTAAATTTTTCCATAGTAGAACTTAGAGCTTTTCAGACTTGATTTTGAGAAATAGCAATTGTGTTTTTGTATTAATTTGATTTGAAGAAATGTAGCGACTTGGAAAGCATTACCCAGTTCACGGCTAACATAATTTGTAATTGTTTCTTTTTTTATGATGTGTAGCTAAAACACAAATTCTTGGTGTGTGATCATGTGATTATTGGTTTAATTAGCATATGGGTATTGTTGTTTACTGATTTAAGTGCTTAATTAAAGTGGGTTTAATCGATAGTTGTGTATTAATCTATGAATTGTAGTTGCAAATGCAATTCTATCTTATTGTTCTGGGCTTGCTTGAGAAATATGTTTTAGAACCAAGATTTTTGATTAATGATTGTAGTTATTGGGTTGATGTGGGTTTAGCTCAAGAGAGTGAATCCTAAACTTGATTCTACCTATCTAGCTCGTGAGAGTAAATAAATTAAGGTTTTGAGTTGTTTATATTGTTTCGCTTGTCGAGGTTCGAGAGAACTCGCTTGGATTGTAATAGTTATTCGAGAGAAAACTATTGCATCTATAGTCTACCCTACCTACTGAGATTTAGCAATTGTTAGTAAATTTCAATTACCCATATAGTGAAATTAGCCTATAATCGATCACATCCCGATAATTCCTCTCTACTTGTTGATTCCCCTGTTTTAGTATTTGTTTTAGTTGCTAATTGACAAACCAATCCCCCCATGTGACATTTGTTGTCAACCCCTTCGATTTATATAAATTTTTTCCATGATTTTTACTCCTACAACCGATTAGATTACAATTATAACTTCATAACTAAATTCGAACTTGTATCGCTTCCTGTGGGTTCGACCGTAATTCTTCGTTGGGTTTTATACTAGATTACGAATGCCTACACCTAGTATTGGATGAGGTGTAGTTGAGCGTTCATCAACAACCTCACCAAAAAAACCACCTCAATCATCAACAAAAAAACATGTATCTCATTGTATTTCACTTTATAACTTATATTTTAGGCCAAACACATATGAAGACCCTTTTAACTTGATCCTAAATTTCACTTTAACACTCCAACTCAACCTAGCCTAGACCTCTAATTCTGGATAAGCCTCCAAGTTGTAATATACAATTTAAGCACAATTTTTTGTACCTAAATACAAAGAGATCTCCCAAAAGAATCATAGAAGACGTAGCCCAGACCTCTAACTAGGGATAACCCTCCAAGTAACTAAGAGAAAGCCGATAAATATTAACTTTCTATTGTAGAGGATAATAAGTATGAATCATTGAATGCAACTTAGATCATCTGTCCAGACCTTGAATCTGCGACTAATATAAATTTGTTATGTTTTAAAGGTATGAATATGAAATAAAGAGTTGTGACTCTCCTTAAGGGTTGTTACTTTGCCGAAAGGTTGTGACATCTATGAAAGGTTGTGTCTTTTCTAAATGGTTGTGACCGTTTAAAAGGTATGTCTTTTCCAAAGAGTTGTGGCTTTTACCCTTTGTTGGATATAAATAGAGAGCCTTTCTCTCATTTTTCTGCATCAAACTCTTCTCTTTTTTTTTATCATACATTTCTTACAAAATAAAATCGATCGATCATCTATGTGTGTGTGAATCATTGCTATCTTTTGGAGTTCGTTGAAATTATCGAAGTTTGAGGTACCGCTACTTCTTTAATGGTTAATCCATTTTATCTTGGAGGAATTAATCTACAATCTCGGGTACTGGAGGGGATTAAATTTCTTAAGGACACACAGTGGGTTCTATGGACATGAATCATTTTTTTATTTTCTTTTCATCTTTTATTTTTTCTCGTTTGTTATTCTGATTACAGGAGATAACAAGCTTAAGAAATTTATTGTTGTTGGTATTTTCTGTGGTAAGGAAATTACTTTTATTTCCTTTGTTCTTTTTGTTGGGAAAAATAAGAAGAGAAAGCGAATTATTCAATCATATGATAAAAAATATTTGAGATGAATTAGTATTACTATCATATGTTACAGTATATTTTCTGTAGTAAGTTTTCCTTGAATGGGTAAGATTATTTCTATTTCTTCCCAAGTTCATTCAAGCATTGCACCCCTTCAGTTTTTTTTCAATGAGAAAAGCTATTTTGTGCATAAAGGCTAAGATGTTCACTTTAATTATTTTTCCCATAGTGTTTGTTTTATATAACTATGACAAGAAGTAAATGAAAAGATGTTGTCTCCTAACAATATTTGAACATGAGTTTGGTTTCTTGTTGAAATTCATTGTCTTCTAAGGAAAGTTGAAATATGATGGAAACTGGAAAAGAAAAAAACAAATTAGCAAGAAAAGTGAATTGCATGAAATCATTGATGACAAATAGAATATGATTCAATGAGTGCAAAAATCAGGTTCTATTTTATTTCCCTTGACTATTTTTTTCTATCCCTTATAAGTTATGAGATTTATTTCAAAAATATTAGGATAGATGGTCATTATGTGATGATCTCAGGATATATATATATTATTATTAATATGTATTTTGTTTAGAGGAAGAAAAATATATTTGTAGTTTTCTACTCCATGCGAAATTGATTACGAAAATATTTTCGTCTGACTTTTGGAGATGAAAATATTCTAATCTTTTACACCTTTGGTTTGAAGATTATAAGAACTTCACCGAACAAATCAGATTGTGCATTGGTTTGAAGAAATTAGAAATTTGACCAATTTGTTAAATACTCTATTTGAATGAATATTCTGACTTGAAGAGTACAAAATCTTTGTCAGGAATATTAAGGCTAAATGATTTGAAAAACATAAAATATTCATCCTTTGCTAGAAACAGTGTTGTATGTGAGGTTTCTGGACAATAAAACCTTTTTGATTTACTACTCTATCTTAATGTGAAACTGATTCGAAAAATATAAAAACTTCATCAGAATTCAAAATTCATTCGGTTAACGATTAGAAGAATATTAAAACTTCATCGTTAAACTAGAAACAAGCTATATAAGAATTTAATATTGATTGTCAGTATTCTAAATACTAAGTGGTCTGTCTAATTGTGATAGAAAGAATAAAAAACACTAGTGACATAAAATTAGTGATTTGTGTGCCTATAATGGGTGTTTCTATGGATAGAATCTCCAAAAGAAGGTTTCGTGTTGTCAATGTGTATTTTGATGATATACAATTTTAAAGCATGGGAAAAAATATGTGATTTTTTTTTCAAATACTTAAAAAAATATTTTTGAGAACACATTTAAAATGTGAGGGGTTCTTTGCCTGTGATAAAGACAAAATTAGACTTACAATCTAATTTAAATTTGCGAGTGCAAGATATTAAATTTAATGAAATTCACGTAATATGTTACACCCAAAATATACTTGGAGTATATTTGATATTTTGGTCGTTGAGTCTCTCTAGATAATATATGATTTGACTAGTATAAAACCAAAAAATTATATTACTCGTTCAAAAGAATTGTGTTCTTTGATGAAACAGTGTCACTTCAAATATTGTGATTTTTTATTAAAAGATATGTCTATTAAAATAAATTTATTTGTATAGATTTGAAAATTGGTGAAAATTGATATGTCATGTTGTCTTGCAAAATAAATATTTGGGTCATATTGCCCTTATTGGACCGATGAGACTATGGTCATGGGTAATTATACAATAAATTGAATGTTATGGAAAAGTTCTTATGAAAAGGACATTTGACAAGGTGTTGACTCTAAAACAGTCTATATTTGACAGAGTTATAAAAAGTAAAAAAAAACAAAATATTTGTGGGAAAAAGTTAACTCACGAAAGGTCTTTTCAAACTCAGTATCTCTGTCTGTTCTTATTTGCTGTAATCAAACTGCTTGTTACATGAACGCTTGAGACATGTCAATTACAGAACCTTGAAAAGCAGATCAATTTAGAAGTTTTGCTTAACTACTAGTGAAATAAATTAAAATGTGAAGTATGTGTTGAATCTAAGTATGTTAAGCACACTTATAAATTCATTGAAAGGAATTTTAATCCCTTAGAATTGATTCATACTAACATTTGTGATGTGAAGTTAACACCATCTCCTGATGGAAATTAGTGTTTCATAAATTTTATTGACAATTGCACTAGATATTGTTATGTCGATTTGTTGAATGTAAGGATGAAGCAATAGAAACGTCTAGGCAATATAAAACTGATGTTGATAATCAGTTGGATAAAAAGATTTTCATGATTAGAAGTGATATATGTGGGGTATATGAATCCTCTTTTGAAGAAATATATTTGGAAAATGGAATCATCCACCAAATTACTGCACATACTCACCTCAATCTAATGAAATTGATGATAAGTAAAAATCAAACTTTGAAGGAAATGTTCAATGTCGTACTTATAAGTTCAAGTTTACCACAGAAATTGTTGGGGGATGCTTTCATTATAGAAAAAGAGAACAAAAAAGATTTTGTCTATTCAGAAAGAGAGAAACAAAAAGTTTTGTTCGTTAAGAAAGGGTGCAACAATTGTTTTTGTTTGTTCATGCTTTGTCGTATCATGGTAGAGAATTGCTTGTTGCCCCTTAAAATATATACAAGCAATAACTCTTGAAAGATAGTGATCTAACATTTTAATACAGTCTATTCCATATGAGAAATGTAAATGAGAAAAATATAACTTGAAATATTTCATAGTGTGGGGCTGCCCAGGAAAAAATAATCCAAGTTCGTATTCCCAAAAAGGTCAAAATAGGAGCTAAAACTGTAGATGTATGTTCATTGGATATGCTACACATAATAAAGCATGTTGATCTATGGTTCATAAGTCTGAACCGTCAGATAGTCAAGTAAAGGGCCTAAACCACCTTGAAATAAACCATAGGAGAATGTACTTCGTAAAGAAATTTAGAGGCATAGTAAATGTCAAAGGACATTTACATCCTTCGGGTTTGAGTTGGTAACATTTCTTCTTGAAAATGAGTCCATATATTCTAAGAAGTTATGTCTTATGTGGACTCATTCTTTTAGGAAAGAGGTTGTCAATAGTAAGATAGATTCAATCTTGAGCAACCATACTAGAGAGTTGATTGATCTTCCTCCAAGAAATAAACCTTTGGGTTTAAAGTGGATCTACAAAAGGAAAAGAAAGTTGATGAAACTATTGACAAAAATAAAGCAAGACTTGTTGTCAAAGGCTTTAGCCAATAAGAATGACTTGATTATTGTGACATAGAATAGTCACTAACTAGGAGTACATAAATTAAGATGTTAATTGCACTAGTTGTGGTATATGGGCTTCAAATTCATGAAATGGATGTGAAAAAACAACTCTCTTAAATGGAGAATTGGTGGAAGAAATTTACATGGAACAACCTGAGGACTTTGTGGTTCCTGGTAAAGAAAAGAAATTGTGTAAACTTGTTAAGTCACTTTATGGACTAAAAACAAACATCCAAATAATGACATGTGACGTTTGACCAAACTAAGTAGCCAAATGAATTTAAGATTACTGAATGTGATAAATGTTTTTGTATTTTAAAGACACTCCAAATCACAAGGTCATTGTTTGTTTTTATTTTGATGACATGTTGATCATCAAAAGCGACATTTCTGACATAAATGCTACTAAGAATATGCTAGAAAGTAACTTAAATATGAAAGACATTAAAATTGCTGATGTGATTACAAAGGTACTTGACAATTTCAAGTATTTGGATTTTAATATTGTCAAAACTTCGATAAATATGAACTATGCACTTCAAAACAATGAAGGCGAAAGTGACTCACAATTGGATTATGCTAGAGTATTGAGACGTATGATATATATATCATGAACTATACGCGATCAGATCTAGCATGTGCTAGTAGTAAACTGAGTTGATTCACGAGTAATCTTAATCAAACTTATTGGATGACAATGAAAATATTTTTAGAGTATGTAAAACATACTTAAAAAGATATAATTTGCATTACAACTAATATTCAACAGTATTGGAAGAATAAAGTGATGCAAATTGAATCACCAGGTCAAATAAAGTAAAATCCATGAGTGGATATGTATTTACTCTTTATGGATGAGTGCTCTCTTGGAAATCTTCCAAATAGAAATGTATAGCTCGCTCTACTATGAAATCTCAGTTTATCACTCAAAATAAGGCCGATGGGAAGTAGAATGACTTCGAAATTTCTTGAAAGATTTTTGGCCCAAACCTTTAGCTCCAGTATGCATCCATTGTAGAGTTAATTTGGAATAGGTAGGGCCTGGAGTATCATATATTATGGAAAGTCTTGTCATAGATGATGTAGACATAATATCGTTAGAGAACTAATCTCTAGTGGAATTATCATAATTGACTATGTAAGGTCAAAGGATAATGTGTCATATCCACTTACAAAAGGCATAACTAGAGAGGGAGTTGATAGATTATCAAAGGTAATGAGCCTACGGACGAGGACAAGTCATTGTGGTGGCAACTCTACCTAGAAGACTGAAGATCTTGAGATCTAGGTTCAAGGAAATCAAATATAGTCATTGATGTCAGTTCAACATTGTCAAAATATTTCTTATGATCCATTCTCATGATAAGACAATGTTGAGTAGCAAGGATAAAAACATTATGACTTTTTAATGGTTTCTAAGTTTGATACAGTATATCAAACGGGGTATCTACGGGACAAACATTCAGAAATCACCTATCAAAGTATGAATTGTAAGTTGCTTCAAGGAGAATCCGGTAAGACCAGTTTTCTACACACTTATAAACCAAGATGTGTTCATGGCTAAAACAAACAAAACAATGAGAACCAAAAAACAATTCAAGGTTTGATTGTGTGACTTATGTTGTCCAGGCTTACACCAAAGCTCGATGGTTCAAAGATATCAAATTTACCGACTGACCGAGTATATACGATATATAGTCATTATGAAAAGTTCGAAGGGAAATCCACTTATCCAGATTTAATAAATCCTTACTTATGAATCACACAGTTTTTCATGCATGTGTTTTAACATAGCCATTCCCTATTCATGTGGTGGATTTTTTAGTTTTATAGGTTTGAATAGGAAATGAAGAATTGTGACTCTCCTGAAGGGTTGTGACATTTATGAAATATTGTGTCTTTTTTAGAGGGTTGTGACCATTTGAAAGGTTATGGCTTTCCCAAAGATTTGTGACCTTCACCCTTTGCTATAAATACAGAGACTTTCTCTCATTTTTCTGCATTGTTTCCTTTTTCTTCATATGTTTCTTACAAGATAAATTCGATTGACCGTGTATGTGTGTGTTTTATTGCTGTCGTTGAAATTATCGAAGTTTAAGGTACCGCTACTTCTTTAATGGTTAATCCGTGTTATCTTTGGAGGAATTGATCTACAACCTAATGCATTTGAGGGGATTAAATTTCTTAAGGACACACATTGGGTTCTGTAGACTTGGATAGTTCTTTTTTTTTCCTTTTCATCTTCTATTATTTCTTGTTTGCTAATCTGAATACCGGAGATAGCAAAATCAATTTCGTTGAGGATAATGGTTAGCATGACCAATCCTTAATTCTGCAACTATAAGAGCTATAGAAGGATCCCATGTAAAATCATCATCATAGTGCCATTATGGAATGTCATCCACTATCAAATAATCAGTACAATACTGCAAGCTAAATCCAAGTCCAGTTCTGAATCACCTAGCGAAGCTCGATTTCTCAACAGTATACCACAAGGTCGTAAAAAAAAAAGAGATGGATAAAAGGTCATCAAAGTTGAGTCATTGCCTAAAATAAGGCTCATTCAATCAAAACCAAATATGCATGTACAAGGAGCTACACCATTCTATAGACTATAGAATCACAATGTTAATACGGTCATTTAGACACTAAATTCACATAAAGGGAAGGCAGACAAAAAGTAGAGTCAAAATGAAAAATATAGGACCCGCACCGTATATTCCTAAATCGCCTCCATCAAAATGTCCTCAATACCTCCACAAAATTGTGTCCAAAAATAGATCATAATTCATGGCTTGAAACAACCCACAACAAACACATGCACAAAACGACCATTTAAGGAACAAGAAAAAAAGAAGATACAACCTCGTTGGGGCAGAGTTTCTTATAAACCAATGATCTGTGAGGCTCCATGAATACTTTGACATGTATCCCTGGTATCCCCGAACACACCAAGCTTTGTATCACCCATTTTTTAATTTTATTGCTCCCAAAATCGCCAAAAATATAATTGGAATAGATCAGAGAAATTTATTCTTCGCTATTGTGGAGATCCATGAAAATACCCTTCGCGAATCTGACGAGGAGCCGAGAACACGAAGGAAAGCTAAACAAGGCATCTCAACCCAGGCCAAAAGGCTCACAATCGCAAAGGGTTAAGAGATCAGATCCTTGTAAACACAGCCAGGACACATAATCATGAAGGGTCAGGAACTGACACGATCCAAGCCTACACCCTGGATGTGGACGGCACTCGAGAACCATTGTTGGTCCCCAAGCGAACCCTCATCCTGGCTGACTACAAACGGAAAACCAACTCAAGCGTACAAAAGCTTAAAGACTGAAACAAATTTATTAAACTCATTTAAAATCAAATCAAAGAAGATACATACTAAAAACTACTCAACTTTGTCTATCTATGAAGCCTCTACTATTTACAATGGGATATCGAGACAAGACCAACGACATCTTAAAACTACTAACTATAAGATAAAGTGAAGTCCTCTGGAATGTAAGAGGTCTCACCAAAGCTGACTAGAATATCCCACAACCTCAATGAAATGCCTGTTGATAATCCTGAATACATGTATCTGCATCATGAAATGATGCAGGCCAAATTGCTCAGTACATGGAATGTACGAGCATGTAAGTGTAATTCCTAAGCCTAAGCTTGAACTGATGGAAAAGAAACATATTTAACTCTTCTCAACTCACTCAACTAAACTCAACTCAAAGAAAGATAGTTCAACTCAACTCAAAGAAAATAGGGCTCAAGAAAATAGGTGTTAAACTAGTGGATTCCACCTAGGGTGGTGTCATGGTCCATAATAGTTTTGAATCATCCTTTGGGATGGATGTAAAGACTAAACAAGCCCTTGATCATATATTAGTTAAATTGAAAGAGTCGATACTCAACAAGTCCGTTGAAGCTTTCTCCCAAGGGAGAGATGGGGTGCTTAGGTACCAAAGTTGGTTATGTGTTCCGGATGTTGATGTTTTGAGGGAACAAATTTTAGAGGAAGCTCATAGTTCTTGGTATTTTATCCATTCGGGAGCCACCAAGTTGTACCGTGTTCTACGGGAACTCTATTGGTGGAATGGTATGAAGAAAGATATCGCGCGATTCGTAGCCAAATGTCCTAATTGTCAACAAGTTAAGGTTGATAATAAAAGGTCGGGAGGCTTATCCCAAGATATAGGTTTTCCCACTTGGAAGTGGGAAGATGTTAATATGGATTTTATTGTGGATTTGCCTCGCACCCAAAGGCAACATGATTCTATTTTGGTCATTATATATCAGATGACAAAATCATCCCACTTCATTCCCATCAAGTTCTCTTTTTTGGCGGAAGACTATGTCAAGTTGTCTATAATAGAGATAATGAAGTTGCATGTGGTTTCTCTATCTATTATTTCTGATCGGGGTAGTAAATTTACTTCTCACGTTTGGAAGTCATTCCAAAAAGGGCTTGGAACAAAGGTGAATCTTAGCATGGCTTTTCATCCCTAAACCGATGGGCAAGCGGAGCGTACCATCCAAATATTAGAAGATATGTTAAGGGCATGTGTTATAGACTTTAAGGGTAATTGGGATTACCACTTGCCGTTGGTATGGTTTGCCTACAATAATAGTTATCACTCAAGCATCGGTATGACTCCTTTTGACACCTTGTATGGCAGGCGATGTAGGTCTCCGATTGGTTGGTTTTAGGTAGGTGAAATTTCTTTGATAGTTCCCGAGCTAATTTATGAAACTATTGAGAATGTTTGGCTCATTAGAGAGAGGTTGAGAATGGCTCAAAGTAGAAAAAAGTCTTATATCGATGTGAGGAGAAGGTATCTAGAATTTGAAATTAATGATTGGGTCTATTTGAAAATCTCACCCATGAAGGGTGTGATGAGATTTAGAAAGAAAGGGAAACTTAGTCCCGGTATGTAGGCCCATACCTAATTTTGAAACGAATTGGGAAGGTTGCCTATGAGTTGGACTTGCCAAATGATTTGGCCCTAGTTCATTTGATATTGAATGTTTCTATGCTTAAGAAGTGTATTAGAGATCTGATGTCCATTATTCCCCTAGAAGGGTTGGGAGTTGACGAGAGTCTTTCATATGAGGAAGTTTCGGTAGAAATCCTAGACCGGCAAGTTAAAAGGTTGAGAAACCAGGAAATAGCATCCATGAAAGTCTTATGGAGAAATCACTTAGTTGAGGGTGCCACTTGAGAGGTCGAGGCTGATATGAAATCCCGATATCCTCATCTCTTTCCTTCTACTCCTAGTCAAGCTTGAGGTAAGTAGTTCTCTTGAGTATTAGTGTTTTGGAGTCATATGTGTTATAGGTGTTTTTTCCATAATTTCCTTATGTTATGCATGTTCTTGATGAAATTCTTGTTTAGTAAAAAAATGAGTTTTATGATTGATTTTCCTTATGTTGTTTTGCATTGAGTAAGAGTTGTCTATTTGACTTCGTGATATGAATTGATGAACATGTTTTAGTATGCCTTGAGAGTAATTGCATATTGGCTCCATGATATTGTGTTGAGCATGCTTTTAGTTGGAGAAGGTAGTTCCTCCTATGAATATGTGAAATAATGCATTTTCATGCATAATGGGTAGTTAGATGTAGTTCCTACTTACTTGGGTTGCATTGATTATGTTTGAGATGGAGTTAAAGTTTCCTCCTTTGATTTTCGCATTATTTTTATGTTTCATGCATGATGGGTTGCTAGTCTTGAGTCTCTACTTTCGTAAGCTGTCTAGATTGTCATTCGAAGATGAATGTTCCCAAGGGGGAGATATTGTAACACTCTAGAAACTAATAGGCTAAACTAGAGCTTCACGTGAGGGTTAGAGTCATAATTGTACCTTCATGTACCTAAAACTATAGGGTTTCATGTTAGAGCGTCAAGGTAGGACCCTCAAGGACCAACCATGGGTCTTTGAGGAGAACCCTTAGAAAACTGCCTGGTAGTGAACCACAGAGGGACTCATGCCTCGTGGGACAGCCCACACCCCGTGGGTGAGGGTCGTGCGTCAAGGCCTCAGAAATAGGCTCCAATAACTCCACCCATGGTTAACAAGCATGCCACGTGGGTCCATCCATAGACCTTGATCATGGGGTCATAAGTGGTCACCTGTGAACGATTTTGGTGAGTTAGTTGAGTAGTACTTTGGAGTTTTCCAGTTTTAGTTAATATTAAGTGACGTCGTTTTACATTAAATTAGACTAACCATATAATGATTTTAGACCACCAAATTAAGTCACCTTCCTAATTATTCCAAAATCCTAAATTAAAACCAACTTTTCCTCAAATATTCTCTCTCTAGAACTTCAAGGAACAAGAAGAAGTAAGTTGGAGCTAGGGTTTAAGGAGCAAGGTTTTCTTCTCAAATTCATTGGATTTCATAGCGAAGGTATGGTAGATTTTTATACATGGATTGAATTCATCCATGGTTCCCCTTCAAAACACCCAATTTCGAAGCTAGAAATCCCAAAAGTTAGGGTTTGACTTCAATCTCATGGATATCTTTCATATTAATTTTTACTAATTGAATTATGTTTTATTATGGGTAAATTGATTAATTTATATTGTTTTGTGTTGAATTCCCCAAGAATCCATGAGTTCCCCTATTTTCCTAAATTGGATCTCAAAGTGTTGGTGTTAATTGATGTAAGTAGAATATGATAGAATTATGCATGTAGTAATAGAACTACTTGAATTATTATTATATACATGTCTAATGAAGTAATTCTAGATATGTTCATAGAATATGATCTATGGTCCTGGAAAGGCAAAGTATAAGAATTATACATGATTATGAGATTTATCTAGTAGAAATCTCATTATCCCATAAACCATGTGCCCTCATAGGTATTTATCTAGTGGATCCACCTAAGATAAGAGTATGGTTCTACCTTAGGCAAGTAGAACAACCCTTTTTCGGTGTGGGAGTCACCGGATTCCTTGTTTAGCTCACATGGTCTATGTCGGTTAAGGCTTATTCCCACTATGACAACAATATGAACTATGGTTACTAAAAAAGCTTTACTTAGCATGTGTAGGATTATGGGATCTTATTTATGCATTGCACAAGTATGTTTTGAGGGTACTTATGGTATGTTTCTCTTATGATATGATGATCTATGTAATGAACATGCACATGGCTTATGCTTTTCCATTGTATCCAAAATGATGCTTTAACTTGGCAAATTGCATACATTCAACTAAAATGTCATTTTTAGCATGTTTTAAGGTTTTTATGCATGGCTATGAAACTTAGTGCATTTTTGTACTAACCCATATTTTCCTATACTTTTCCCATGTGTAGGGTCCGTTTCTTAAGGTGGTCATCATTTGGTAAAAGCTTGGATTCGACTATTCCCCTAGCTTGTGGTGAGTCCTCATAATTCTAGGACGGGTGTTATCTTTGTAGTTCCTTTCTTATATGTCCTTTTCGGATTATGTTGTATGGGCTGTGACACTATTTGATTCAAGTATTGTAATAGATGGCTATGTTGAGAAAAGTCTAGACTTCCGCTTTCCTTTATGAAAATTTTGGACTTGAAATACGGTTTACTCTTTATTATTCTATGCTTATGTTATGATATGCTAAGTGTCTTACATGGTGCCTTTCGGGGCTCTATGTGCCTTGTTACATCTAGGGGGTTCCCTTAGGTCGTGACAGTGCTACATCTAGTGAACTTAGCACCTAAAAAATTTTAAATTCCTCGGTAGAATCCTACTCACAATAAAGGATGGTTCGAATCTTAGCTTAAAATAATTTTGGGGTGTTACAAAATCTCCCCTTTGGGATCATTCGTCTTCGAATGATAGCTGGACTGGGTATGGAACGGTTTATTCTTACTAAGGTCTGGGTCTAATTGTATACTCTTACTATATTGAAGCTTAACCCAATATCCTAAGGTTCGGGTTCAAAACCTCGATGGGGAATTTCATCATAGGAATACTATTCTCTACCACCGTATTTAATCAACCTTGGGCTCATATCAAGAGCCACACAATGTTTAACAACTCTGTATTCAAGCTTAGTACTCTAACAACTCCATCGACTCCTACTAACCAACTTCCTAAGAAGTTCTCATTATTAATCATCTCTGCCATACCAACTAGAAATTCACGCATGACTATTCGGAATAAACTAAGGCTCTCACTTAACTATTCCTCACTTGACTTTATTTCAAATCTTGTCATCTCTCCCTTGAGTCTGAAGTTGACACTTGAAAACTATGGACCTATTCGATTATGTCTAAACTGGTCTACATTTGCTTTACTCTAATACTCAGAAATGACTTATCTATTGGCTACTGAACTCTCCATAAGTAGCTACTATGACCTCTTTCTAAGGTGTTTCTCTTAACCTCTTCTGATTACATACCCTCCCGGTACACCTCTTAATGCTCTTGTTACTCTTGTGACTTAGTCAAACATCACTGCTCTTTTCTAAAGGTTAGGGTCTCTCACTTGTACCACTCATATTTTTTGCAGCTAATCACCTCAATTCCTCACCTACTCTATGTCAAGTCTTCCAGATCAAATCTGAATACTAACACCACCACCCTCATGTTTCTATTATTTGGATCATGACACTCATCTCAAATTCAAGCTTAATGTTAATTACTAAACCCAAATATCAACACGATTGCTCACCTACTATACTATACCTTATTACTTGATCAATTCTATAACCTTCTGAACATCATGATCCTCTCAAACAAATCATAAGTCTAGCTTACATCTATCACTTCATGAATACTCTGTTCTCTTATTCAACACATATATTTTGTCTCATCTAACACGATGGTACATCGACAACAACTCTATTTTGGTTAAAAATATACAATATGTCATCATGACTAGTAAATATTCCTCTTACTTCTATAAAGAACTCTCTACAACATTATTATTCCTTATTAAACTCATAAAGGAACTCGTCACTTATAACTGCTTGGGTGCAAGATTGCAATAACACAATCTGCCCCATCGCTATCTCCCTTATATAGAATACTGAACTTCAACATACTTCCTTCTAACTCTGGGCATTTACACTACTACTGCTCATAATTTCATAACTCGTGATACCCTTTTCGGGTGAAAATAATACCCAAGCTCTAAACATACTTCTTCATAAGGATCTTAGTTGAAACAAGGCTTAAGGAAAAGAGTACAACTAGCTTTTAGCTCAAATGCATAATTCATATAATTATGGGTGCATTCCTTTGAAACTCAACACTTAACTCTCTCATGGGATCCTCTCAAGTCCCTCTGGAGTCTCATGAGTTTCTCAAGACTCTTGCTAAGAACAACTCATTAATAAAGGACTTATTTAACTCTTCAGCAACCTCTAGTACGAAGGGTAGTCAAATAAATTTGAGAAATGCACGAGAATGAATAAATCTCTATGATATAGCTCTACTGCATGATTAAGAGTTTAAAAAAAGGGAAACTTTTCTTAAATGCATGTACTCCCTCATTTATAGAAGTGGGGCCCTCACAACCATAAACAAGACCCTATTGACACGGCTTCATACACACTCAAGGACACTTGAACTATGTGCTCTGATACCAAGTTTGTCACGACCTGAGTCTACACCCTAGATGCGGTCGGCACTCGAAAACCATTGTTGGTCACCAAGCGAAGCCTCATCCTGGCTGACTACAAGCGGAAGACTAACTCAAGCATATAAAAGCTTAAAGACTGAAATAAATTCAATAAACTCATCTTTAAAATAATCTTAACATTGCTCAATAAAAACTCAGAGTTTGTAAAAACAACTCAAAGAAGATACATACCGAAAACTACTCAACTTTATCTATCTATGAAGGCTCTATTATTACAGAACGATATCAGGACAAGACCCACGACATCTCAAAACTACTAAATGTAAGATAAAGGTGAAGTCCTCCAAATGTAAGAAGGGTCACCAAAGCTTATTGGAATATCCCACGTCCTCAACAAAACACATGTTGATGATCGTGAATCATGTATCTGCATCATGAAATGATGCAGGCCAAATGTCTAAGTACATGGAATGTACAAGCATGTAAGGGGAATTCTAAAGCATAAACATAAGTTTGAACTGATGCAAAAGAAACATACTTACCTCTTCTAAACTCAACTCAACTCGAAGAAACATAGTTCAACTCAACTCAAAGAAAATAGAGCTCAACTCAATTATAAGATATTCAACACACTGAAATAAGGCTCAACTAAATAATAAGATATTCGACTCTGTGAAGTAAGGCTCAATTCAATAATAAAATACTTAACTCTATATACTCAATTTAAGATAAAGCAATAATAAAAGATGCAATATATGGAAAGCTTTTTAAAACAGTAGATAGAAACTCAATATATTGAAGAATAATATTAACTCAGTTTGTATATAAAAATATAATATAACTTTGTGGGAGATTCTCTAACCGACAACCATCACTATGAGCTATGTGATGATATAGCATCTTGCCTAATGATGCTATGGCCGTCCTATACTTTTCCGGGGTATAGAACCTACTACTAAGTGGATACACTATTCCATCCTAAAAAGAATTAAGGAATAATCTAAAAAGTATGACCCTTTCTACCCACGTTGGCTACATGGTTTATGGGAGGTGTGAGTTAGCTGAACTTTCCCCTATATCGGTGCTCAATACTACTCCCAAAATATACTAGCTCATATGTTTATAAAAACACAACTATTTCTATAATGCATGTGATTATAGTGTTGTCTTGACTTGCTTATGTTGCACTAATGGGATATCCACGTGATCCTACCAATACATTCTGGTTGTGTACTGATTCTGTACTTGCTCTTATTTTTGTTGAGTACAGGGCATCTTCAAGCGGCTATTGACAGACCTCGTTTAGGAGATCAGTGATCGTCACTTCGAATTTAAGGGTGAGCCAATTCTTTTGGGATGCAATGGGATTCTCTTCCATCTATGTCCACCATTTCCGAACTTAGACATTGTTTTAGTTAGTTCATTAGTATGGGGTTGTATCCCTTCTTCTTTAGACTTGGTTTATTGTTAGAATGTTTTGGTACATTGACTTTAAGGTTCTAGGTTATTCTTACGCATTGTTAGTTATTATTTTTAGACATTTGTTAGAATTTATGGGAACTCTTTTTTTATTTCCTTATTGTTTGATTTAAATGCCTTAGTTTTTAGATTATTTTCTTGGTTTGGGTTGTAGTAGTTGTTCCCTCACCGGAGTGTTAGTGTTGGTGCTAATCACGACGATCTGGGTCGTGACAAAGTGTGTATCAGAGCCTAGGTTCGTTGATCTCAATGTACCAAAATGAGTCTAGTATAGTCGCGTGAAATGGTACGGGGAAGACTTTCCTTTTCTTTGAGAGGCTATAGGACTTTAGGAAATTCCTCTGTTTTCTCTTGTCTCTTTTTGTGCTACGACTTGATTCCAATTGGTATCTAGCGATTCAAATTGGTATTTAACCTCATTTACTCTTCTCTCCACAGATGGTTAGTACTAGGTATAACGACGTCAGGCCCATAGCTCCTGCCAATGCTCCAGCAGAGGAATATGCAGTGAGAGGCAGTGGTCGAGGCAAAGGTAGAGGAAGGGCTAGGGGTAGAGGCCATGGAAGAGTAGCGCCTGCTAGAAATGGAGCTCCTGTTGAGAATGCTCATGTGAATGAGAACCCTCTCATGCATCATAAAGAAATGGAAGAAGAAGTTGAGGTTGAGAATGCTGAGGAAGTTGGACAAGAGAAAAAGGTGCAGGCTGAGGCTACAAGTATTCCTCCCATCAATCCGGTGTTAGCTCAACAAATCATGTCGTTCTTGAATGGGTTGGCTGGTCCTAGAGTGCTTCCATCTGTTAAAGTAACTCAAGCTCCTACTAACCCTCCTGTTGCTAGCATTGCACCCAAGACGGGTGGAAACGTAGGTACCGATGCTTTCTTCCGTCCTTTATTAGGTTCCGTTATGACTGGTAACGAGCATGACATGTTGACTAAGTTTCTTAATCTTAAGCCTCTGGCATTTCTTGGTTCTGAGAGAGAGGATACGTATAAGTTCATTCTGGATTGCTATTAGAGGCTACATAAATTGGGTATTGTTCATCAACATGGGGTTGAGTTTGTGTCCTTTCAACTTCCAGGTGGGGCCAAGCAGTGGTGGAGAGCTTATATGAAGTACAGATCTTCTACTTTACCTCCACTTAGACCCAATTTCATGCTCTATTTCTAGAGAAGCATGTGCCTAGGACTTTGAGGGATCTCAAGAAAGATGAGTTTATGGATTTGGAGCAAGAAGGTATGTCTATGGCCATTTATAAGGCCAAGTTTCATGCTTTATCTAGATATTCTATGCACTTGGTGACTACAAAGGAGGAGAGGATCCGGTTATTTATTAAGTGACTAAATTCTGAGTTGCAAGTATTAGCTGTTCATATGACTTCTGCAGGGAGAAGCTTTAGTGCCCGATTGGATTGACTTATTTTAGGTGCTTTTAAGCCATAATAGATTTTAAGCAGTTTTGAAGTGTTTGGGTAAAGTTAAAAAGTGCTTATAAGCACTAAGTTTAAAGCCAAAATTACAAAAATAAGCCAAAAGCCATAAGTTAGAAATCCTAACATATGGGTTTTGGCTTATAAGTTATAAGCCAAAAGCCAATCCAAACAGGCCCTTAATGAGGTGACAGACTATGTTCAGAAAGATGAGGAGGTGAGGCTAGACTATCAGGCTAAGGCATGGACAAAAATGGCCAAGAACTCGGGTAACTTTCAAGGTTCTTTTTCCAAGGGGTCTGAAAGACCAATGCTTGCAGCCAAGCCAATTCAGTCCGATATGCCCGCCTCTATAGGTAGTAACTCGGAAACTCCATCTCATAATTTTTAGGATAGACAGGGAGTCGCGTCTTCGACGAGCAGCAGACCATCTTTTGATCGTACTTGCTACAATTGTGGAGAACCTGGGCATACGAGGAGAGATTGTCCCTACCCGCGTGTGTTAGACTCCCCGCAACAGCAATCTAGAGTAGTGGTACCCACAGGGAATGGTAATGATGGTTGAGGGCTTCCACAAGGTGGGAGAGGAGGTAATCAGCTAGGCTGTGGAGTTAGAGGAAACGGTAATGGTAACGGAGGTAGGGGTAATGCGCAACCAGGCAGGAAAGTGGCTCGTCATGATGATATGACTCAGTGCTATGCTTTTTCGGGCAAGAATGAGGCGGAGGCGTCTGATGCGGTGATCACAGGTACTATTCTTGTCCATGACCAGATGGCTAATATGTTGTTTGTTCCGAGTTCTACTTATTCGTATGTATCCGTATGATTTGCACCAAATTTTGATATGATTTGTGATATTCTTGATGCCCCTATTCGTGTTTCTACCTCAGTTGGATAGTCAGTCATAGTTACCCATGTTTATCATGCTTGTCCTATTTTGTTTATGGAATTTCAGACTTGTTCTTATTTAGTCATTTTGGATATGATTGACTTTGACATAATCTTAGGCATGACTTGGTTGTCCCCCTATTATGTTGTACTTAATTGTAATACAAAACCTATCACTCTAGAAATTCCGGGAAGGGAAAAATTAGAGTGGGAAGGGGTGTACAAGCCTAAGAAAGCTAAGATTATATCCTCCATTCGGGCTAGTAAATTAGTAGAGTAGGGTTGTTTGTCTTATTTGGCTCATATTAGGGATGTCGAGATTGAGGCTCCATCAATTGGGTCTATTCATGTTGTGTCTGAATTTAGTGAAGTGTTTCCTATTGACTTGCATAGTATGCCTCTGGATAGAGATATAGATTTTTGCATTGATTTAGAGCCTGGTACTCGCCCCATTTGTATCTTTTCATATCGCATGGCTCCGACAGAATTAAGAGAGCTGAAGGCTCAAATCCAAGAACTTCTTGATAAAAGATTTATTCATCTTAATGCTTCCCCATGGGGTGCCCCAGTTTTGTTTGTAAAGAAAAAGGATAGTAGTATGAGAATGTGTATAGATTTCTGGCAATTGAATAGGGTCACTATTCGAAACAAGGACCCTTCGCCTCGAATAGATGATTTTTTTGACAAATTGCAAGGTGCATCAGTTTTCTCTAAGATTAATCTAAGATCCGATTATCATCAATTGAAAATTAGGCCGGAGGATGTGCCCAAGACAACATTTAGAACTCGCTATGGGCACTATGAGTTTTTGGTTATGTCTTTTTGTTTGACCAATGCCCTGGAGCTTTCATGAGTTTGATGAATGGGGTGTTCAAACCATTTCTCGATTCGTTTGTTATAGTTTATATTGATGATATTTTGATTTATTCAAAAAGTAAGGAAGAGCATGCAAACCATCTTCGTAGTATTTTGGGTGTTCTTGGGAAGCAAAAGTTATACGGTAAATTTTCTAAGTGTGAATTTTAGTTGAAATAGGTTGCATTTTTGGGGCATGTTGTTTCAAAAGAACGGGTAATGGTAGATCCTCAAAAGATTGAGGCGGCTAAGAATTGGGTCCGACCAAGTTCTGTGACTAAAGTTAGGTATTTTGTGGGGCTCGCTAGCTATTCTCGTCGGTTTGTGAAGAACTTTGCTTCTATTGCCACTCACTTGTCTAATTTGACCAAAACGGAGATACAATTTGAATGGACTAAAAAATGTAATGAGAGCTTTCAAAAGCTTAAGACTCTCTTGACCACCGCACTTATTCTAGCATTACTGATGAAAGGTAAAGATTTTATTGTTTATTGTGATGCTTCACATTCTGGTTTGGGTGCAGTGTTGATGCAGGATAAGAATGTTATAGCTTATGCCTCGCGTCAATTGAAGGTGCATGAGAGGAATTATCCAACACGTGATTTAGAATTGGCAGTGGTTGTGTTTGCTCTTAATATATGGAGGCATTACCTCTATGGTGGTAAGTGTGAAGTGTTTACTGATCATCGTAGTTTGCTACATGTGTTCACTCAAAAGGATCTTAATTTGAGACAGCAAAGGTGGATGGAATTACTTAATGATTATGATGTGACCATTCAACACCATCCAGGCAAGGCTAATATGGTGGCAGACGCTTTGAGTCGAAAAGCGGTGAGTATGAATATTTTTGCTTGTTAAGTGTAGCCAAGCGACCTTTGGCTAAAGAAATTTAGACCTTAGATTCTAAGTTCATGCAATTGGGCATCTCAGAAAAAGGTGGGGTGCTAGCTAGTATTGAAGTAAGGGCCACTTTCATAGAATAGATCAAGGCCAAAAAATTTGAAAATGAGAATTTGGAGGAACTTAGAAAAAAGAATGTGGTTGGTAAGGCACAAGAGACCACTCTTGATGTGGATAGTGTGCTCAATTTTATAGGGAGAATTTGTGTTCCTAGAGTAGATAACTTGATTGAGAAATTATTGGCGGAGTCTCATGGTTCGTGATATTCTATTCATCCAGGTATGACCAAGATGTATAGAGATTTGAAGCGAATTTATTGGTGGCCGGGCATGAAGAAAGACATTGCGGAGTTTGTCGTGAAGTGTCAAAATTGTCAACAAGTGAAATATGAGAAGGCCTGCAGGTTTGCTTCAAAGAAGGCTTCTTCCGGAATGGAAGTGGGAAAGAATATCCATGGATTTTTTGGTTGGTCTTCCCACGACTTTGGGAAAGTTTGGTTCTATTTGGGTGGTGGGTGATAGATAGACTAAGTCAGCCCATTTTATTCCGGTAAGAACAAATTATAATGCTGAACAATTGGCTAAAGTATATGTGAAAGATATAGTGAGGTTGCACGGGGTACCCCTCTCTATCATTTCAGACCGTGGCACCCAATTCACATCCAAGTTTTAGAGGAAATTGCATGATGAATTGGGCACACAAATCACTTTTAGTATAGCCTTCCATCCACAGACAGACGGACAGTTAGAGAGGACTATTCAAAGTGTTGGAAGACATGTTAAGGAAACGTGTGATTGATTTTGGAGGGCATTGGGATAAGTTCTTACCTTTGTGTGAATTCTCCTATAATAATAGTTATCACTCTAGTATTGAAATGGCACCATTTGAGGCACTCTACGGGAGGGGATGTAGATCCCCCATAGGATGGTTTGAGGCAGGAGATGTGAAACCATTGAGGGTTGATTTAGTGAAAGATGCTCAAGATAAGATTAGGAGTATTCAAGCTATGTTTTTAGCAGCCCAGGGTAGACAAAAGAAGTATGCAAATCAAAAGCTAAGAGACATGGTGTTTCAATCCGGTTAAAATGTTCTTCTTAAGGTATCACCCATGAAAGGGGTGATGAGATTTGGTAAGAAGGGTAAGCTAAGTCCTAGATACATTAGTCCATTTGAGATTCTTGAATATATAGGACCAGTGGTGTATAGATTGGCTTTACCTCCTAGTTATCGGGAGTTCATATGGTATTTCATGTATCTATGTTGAAGAGGTATCATGGTTACGGTGATTATATCATAAAGTGAGACTCAATTTTGTTAGACAAGGACCTCCAATATGAGAAGGAACCGATTGTAATTCTTGATCGTGATGTGCGTAAGTTGAGGACGAAGGAGATTAAGTCCGTGAAAGTTTAATGGAAGCATCGTCCAATTGAATAAGCTACTTGCGAAACGAGATAGATATGCAAGACAAGTATCCCCAATTGTTCATTGATTAAGGTACTACTTCACTCATTTCTTAGCCTATTTTCCTAAGTTTTGTCACTCGGGGACGAGTGATGAGTAAATTGGTATCTATTGTAATGACATGTTCCAGTCGTTATAGAAAAGCCAGCAGGGGAAAATTTGGGGCCAAAAAACTTTTTTTGTAGTATTTGGATTTTCCCAACCTTGTCCAGATTTGGATAAAATCGGAGTCTTTGAGGTGTAGAAAAATATGGTAACAATCGGGTGAATCATTTATGATTTTGAATGCATGAGTAGTTAGATAACTCGTTAAGGAATCCGTATGACTTTACAGAATTAAATTCTTGTGAGTAGAATTCCCGAAATCGATCTTAGCGTAAAATGTATTTACTGAGCATTGTGGGTTAGAGGTGTTTTCTGAAATGAGAATTTTGGAGTTCTTGAAATAGCTCTATCTTTCATTTTGGCCTCTTTGGCAGGAATGTTTACTCCTCTGGCGTCGCCGCTGTGGCTGGGTGGTGGCCGTTTTGGCGGGCCCGACAAAAATTAAAGTCATTAATAAGCCCCTAAACAACCTCATTATGCACTTTTCAACTTTTAGAGCTAAGGAACGACTCTCAGGCGACTCCTACTAGAATGTCACTATTCATAAGGCTCAGGGTAAGCTTTTCACTTCCCGAATCCATTTTTCGATCCGTTGAACATAATAGCATGGGTGAATATTGATGGAGGTGGGTTTTGTTATAGATTCTATAGTGGAAACAACCCTAAATTGGATAATTAGGATCATTGGTTTGACCTAGGGTTAATAGAATTTCTAGTAATCCATGTAATTAATGATTATTTATTGATTTCCGTATTATATTGAATGTTTGTAGCCAAGAACAAGCGGAACAAATTCGGAAAGGGAAGATCAAGTTTCTTTGGGTTTCAATCTTGTTTCGAGGTAAGTGATGGTTGTGAATATATGATTGTGTAATGTATGCTTGTTCTTGCTTCATTATGATACTTGTACATGTATGAATGTTGCAATATTGATCATACTTGTTGTAAATGGGATAGAGAATTGATGAATGCCATGAAATCATGACTTAAATGTATGATCCTGATGATATACCTGTAATTGTCACTGTGGTGTGTGAATGGGATCGGTTGCCACGTTCCGACATAACTAACATGGATCGGTTGCCACGTTCCGACAGAAAAATGGGATCGGTTGCCACGTTATAGCATGCTAACTGTTTGGGTTTGGGTTCCATGAGAGGATTAATAATGTGATATAAAATGGGAAACTGATTGTTTTTCGTAAATGTTGATAATGTTGTATATGTTGATATATATATGCTTGTGATTATAGTGTTGTCTTGACTTGCTTATGTTACCCTAGTGGGATAGCCGCGTGATCCTACTAGTACACTGTGGTTGTATAGTGATTCTGCAGTTGCTCTTATATTTGTTGAGTACAGGGCATTTTCAAGCAGCTATTGATAGACCTCGCTTAGGAGATTAGTGATCGTCGCTTTGAATTCAAGGGTAAGCGAATTCTTCCGGGATGCCATGGGATTCTCTTTCGTCTATTTCCACCAGTTCCGGAGTTAGACATTGTTTTAGTTAGTTCATTAGTATGGGCTTGTATCCCTTCTTGTTTAGACTTGGTTCATTGCTAGAATGTTTTGGTACATTAACTTTCAGGTTCTAGGTTATTCTTCAGCATTGTTAGTTATTATTGTTAGACTTTTGTTTTAGTTTATGGGAACTCTATTTTTATTTCCTTAGTGTTTGATTTAAATGCCTTAGTTTTTAGATTATTTGTTTGGTTTGGGTTGTAGTAGTGGTTCTCCCACCGGAGTGCTAGTGTGGGTTCAAATCACGACGGTCTGGGTCGTGACATTTATGAATATTGAGATATTTGTCTGATTCACCAACTAAAACTATTTGGAAGGATAAGGCAAAACTACCCTAAATAAGCTACAAAATGAAGGGAAAAAAAGAAGAGATTGAAGATGCTGGCAAGAAAGGGAAGGGGAATTCCAGCTAATGATTACAATGATGCTAACCTTTATAGACTAGTAATGGTATAAACAAGGAGGTTTTGATATAGCAACATCAAGATGCTGCAATCACTCCTTGACAGAACATGAGTTATTTATTGATTAACAAAGAAATGGCTGAATACATTTGTAGGACACCATTCCTAAAAATGCAAGCAAAAGACTCTTTTGCACCACAAAAACACACAAGATCCACCACTATCCTCACGGTTCTTGCAAGACTCATCAACATAATATGAATCATTATACAACAAAGAAATCCCAAACTCCCATTTCATAGGATCTCCTTCATCACCTCCAAAACCATATATCGATGCATACGAAGAACACTGAAACCTAGGCAAGTTCAAACAATAAGCTGAACCAATAGGAACTGGTATATCATAAACACAACATGTTGAAATTGGATCATTTGGTTCTAATCCAATCCCAGTCACTCCTTTACAAGAATACATTCCTCTGCATATATTGAAACATAACCGATATCACACAAGTCATGTTTTGGATTAAACACAACAGATGTTGAACATCCTAGTAAAACAAATATGTTTTTTTTCATAATACTAAAGGGAGTTGAATCATCCTGATCCAATGTAAAACAACCTGAATTCTGCATTAAGGAACAAGTTGACATAAAGGGATCAGTTAAAACAAATGTGTTGGTATAGTAGTCTAGTGAGGATATAGAGTAAATGCCAGGGATAGTGAAAAATTGATGAACTCCAAAAGTAGTGCATTTTATGAATCTTGGAAATGCAGGATGTCCACAACCAAAGCCATAACGAAAGGGATATTTTAGGATAATGTTTCCACATTTATCAGTACATGAACCATTTAGTGGGATGACACTAGGAACAGATTCAAGTGGATGAATTAGAAGAAATGAAAGAAACAATAGAAAGATTTTGTTAGAACATGACACAATGAAAGGTATGGAAAGGGAGTGATTTAAGTTACAAACTAATTCCGACGTTCTGTCTCTGCGCAAGCCGCCAGGGCGGGGTCGTTGTGGCAGGATAGGTCCGCTTTAGTGGGCCAGTCGAGACTTAAGTCGTGATTAAACCTCAAAAATGTTATTATTCCGCAACTTTCGTTCTTGAGAGCTAAGAGATGAACCAGAGCAAGTTCTTGATAGTTTTTCACCTCTTATAGCGCTAAAGGTAGGGTTTTTACTTCCTTAATACGCTTTTTAATCCGTAGAACTTAGATTTATGGGTGATTATCATTGGGGGAGGGTTTTGACGTGAAACTAATGGTGGAAAAAGCCCTAAATTAGGTAATAGGATCTTGAGTTTGGCCTAGGGTTGATAATGTTGACTGTAATCTGGGTAATTAGGAACCGTTTATTGATCCTTGCATTAATTTGTTGTTTTCAGACCACGAACAAGCGCAAACTATCCCGGAAGGGAATATTTAAGAGCCTTAGGGGGGTTCAAGCTTTGTTTCAAGGTAGGTGATGGTTTGGTTTCATGTTTATATGATATATATGTGTATTTGCTTTATTGTAATGCATGTATGTATGTGAATGTAGCATTATTGATCAAACGTAATGTAAATGAGAATGAATGAACGATTGGATGCCATGAATCAACACTTGATTGTATAATTATAAGAATGTACATTGTGATTGTGATTGTGGTATGATAATTGGACTGGGTGTCACGTTCCGGCACACTACTTAGGATGGTATGTCACATACCGACATACACATTGGATCGGGTGTCACGTTTTGGCACACTAATTGGCATTATGTGTCACATTCCGAAACACTAATAGTTGGGTGAGGATTCTATGAGAGGACCATTGAATTGTCATATGTACTTGTTAATGCGAATGTGGAACTGTTAGTTGTTCATGAAATTATAATGGTATATGTGTATATATATTTTGTACATGTCATGTTTACTATGTTGTGACTGTTTATGTATGTTTCCCCTACTGGAATAGTCACGTCATCCTACTAGTACATTGTGGTTGTGTACTGATACTGCACTTGCTCTTTCTTTGTTGAGTACATGGCATCTTCAGGCAGCTACTGACAAACTTCAATTAGGAGATCGTTGATCGAGACTGAATTTAAGGGTAAGCTAGTTCTCCCAGGCCGCCATGAGTTCTCATATTGTTTAGTCCATTTTCTTCAAACTTAGACTAGTACTATAGATATTCTTTTGTTTAGTTTGGGGTTTTACCCCTTGTTCTTAGACTTGTTGAACTTTAGAGTTTTGATACATTGACTTTGAAGTTCTAGGCATTGTTTTCTGCAATTATTTTGTTAGACTTCCGGAGTTTATGGGACCTCTAGTTTATTTCTACATTTAAACCTGCTTCCGTATCTTTAAATGTCTTCGTTGTAGTTTAGTTGATTAGTATTAATGGTTTTCCCGCTGGAGGGTTAGTGTGGGTGCCACATGACGGTCTAGGTCGTGACAGAATCATACATCATAAACTCGAAAATGGCCAAAATCAAAATTTCCACATAACAATTCATAGTCAAAACAACCTAAACTTACCTTGAATGGAAGGGAAGTCCAAGAATATGTCAAGTTACAAACACACGCAGCAAAGACCAGCAAAACTTAGTTGAAATATCCACAAAGACCAGCAAAACTCAGGTGAAATTTGAAGTAAAAAGAAAAAGCTGACTTCTGCATTTAGAAAAAATAGACATTGATTTCATTTATAAAGACCTTCAACAGAGAGCTATACCTTAATTTTTGCAAACACACCTGGATATTTGGAACGGTACCACCATTATTGTGGTCTATTTTATTGATTTTCTCCAACAAAGCAGTTCTGCGATGGAACAAGAGTCTGATTAAGGATTTAGGTTATTCACTCCCTTAGGTATCTCTATTTCTAGCAGAGGAGATGGAAGACACGTTCTGGTGGAGAAACATACGCATCTTTTCGGAGCTATGGGGGAGTGGGTGTGCGTGTGCGTGTGCTTTGTGTCTGCGAAAAAATCGAGGCTCCTGGTTACGTTTTCTTACGGAAGGGTATGGGTAATGGGAGACCAACAATAGGGGGTGGGGGTAACGGGACACCAGCAGTAGGGGGTGGGGTAATATAGGGGAGTAATAAGTCTTTTGTGAAAAATAAAGATGAAAGTAAAAATATGTGCAATTTTTTTATTATTAACTTCTGGGTATTAACTTTTTTGAGGTCCGGATATTGTTACTTTACTAATATTACAGTAAAATTGTGTTTTAACGACTTGAAAAAATAATTGACATTACAAATATACTTATAATGACCGGAATTATATTCTTTCGTTAAAATTTTTGTCGTTTAAAATCCATTTTGTTGTAGTCGATCATTGAAGTTAGATTTAAATTAATGGTTAATTTATTGCATAGTCATAATTATTTTTATTTTTATTTGATCACAATACTAAAAGTAGTGTTTCTTTTTTATTTGTTCAATTTAAAAATTAAAAGATAATTTATCACTTTTTTTAATTTATTTTTATTATTAACTATTGTCATTTCTTAATGTCCAAAACCTTGAATTTATAATATTCATAGGTCGATATAGTTATTATTCTATTAATTATTCATATATAAAAAATGTATCAGTCAACAGTGAATAACTAAAAATGAGCCGAAGAAATATTTCTCAAATTGGTCTGAAGTGCAGTTCCTTCGATTCTTGTAAATCCAAAAAAGGAAAAATAATTATGGGAACAAGCTAAGTTAGACAGTTGAAAAAAGTCAAAATAAGAAGACAATTTTGTATTTCGTGAAGGCAAATAAGTACTTAACTCTATTTAAGTGTACTAGTTTGATTGAGAACTAAAAAAAAATAGTAATTCACTACTCAACTTCTATTTTTTCTTGTGATTTTTAAATTTCAAATCTACAAAGATGGATAACAACTCATTCAATCAACATTTTCTTGACGAAGAGGTACAACAATAACAACATTTTTAATATTGTTTCAGTAGAAGTTCATAGTTTTGAGTCAAATCTTGTATTTTGTATTTAAATATACATTTGTATAAATAATTTATAATTATTTTTCTTCATATATTCAAAATTGTAGCTCGAAGTTTCTAGAACTTTTTACATGATTTTTCTTGTGATACACATTCACTTTTTCTGTGCAGCTTGTTGACATTGAAAAATCGAAAGAAAGCTGGATCTTCCAGCATCACGAGAATGAGGTACGTCAATTGCATGATTGCATCGACACTTCATTAACATGTTGAATGCTATTGGTTTTTCGTGTGTTATACTTTTTATATTTTAATTTTTTTTTAGTGAAAATTTTGATTTTGCAACGAGGGTGAAGAGGGCCAAGGGGATGTAACTATACAACTTTTCCTTTGTATTTATGTGTGAAGGCTGTTATAGTGTCTCAAACGTGTAATCTACAAAAATATTATTTTAAATATAATGGATAAGTGAATAATGAAGGGAGGAAGTAGTTTTAAAATTGACATGAAGTCCGCTTTCTTTGACTTTTGTTTGTAAAAGCCAAAAAGGGAAAAATAATTATGGTAACAAGTTTGATAGAATAAATAATTATGATAACAATTTTGATAGAATAAATAATTATGATAACAATTTTGATAGAATAAATAATGAAGGGAATAAGGTAGGGAGAAAATAAAAGGATTTTTGTTTTGAAGAAAGCCAAAGAAGAAATTAAAGTTTATTAACTATTTTTAAATATTATTAATATAAAAATTAAAAACAACAAAAAGAGCATTACAAGGTAACTTAAATTCTAAATTAATTAAATGAAATTTGTTTAGGATTCTTATTTGGTTTATAAAAGATAAGGACTTCCTTTACACTTGTCTCTTTATTGTCATTTTTTGTCACCCTCGTCGTCATCATCATTGGAGCAATTTGAGAGACCCACCTTTACACACAAAAAGAAATCATGATAACTTTTCATCCAACTCAATGATAAAAAGTTATCATATATGTTTGTATGTGTTGGTGATTGTCTCAGTTTGCTTTAATGGTGTTGAGGACAAGCGTGACAAATAATAACGATGAAGACAAACGGTAAAAGAAATCCTTGTTTTTGGTAAGCTAAATAAGAATCTTATACAAACTCCATATAATTAATTTAGAGTTCAAGTTACCTTCTAATACTCTTTTTATTATTTTTATTTAAATATTAATAATATGTAAAAATATTGATGATATTTCTAAAAATAAATTGACAGTGTAACTTTTTTGTCTACTGTTGGTGGATACTAGTTAATCACTCAAGTATCTTGATTAACCTGTAGATAAATTTAAAAAAATAAAAAGTGTTTTTTTTAATCTTATGATCTTATATCAAGATGTGTATACTTTTTTTATTTCATTTGATTTCTCCATTATGTGTCCTTAAGAAATCATAAATAAAAAAAGATTTTTTCTTTAAAAAAATAAACATTTACCTCTTTTCATATATTCATTATTCATCAATACCAACATTAATAATGGAGTGTTTTTTTTTAAAACAAAATATTATATTATTCATATTTTTTAAAAGAATTAATTTTAAGGAAAAATGAGAAAAATAAATCAATTCTATCTTTGTTTTTTAAATTGATATTAAGACAAATAATTTTAGTAATATGGATAAGTATTAAGTAATATGGGAGATAGGAAATAGTTCATTAAATTTTGTGGTCTTTAATTTAACCTTCCCAATATAAAGGGTTGGAATGGATAAACTTACTCTCTCTTTTGCGAATTAATGTCACCTTAGCAAAAAATTATGTCCTTGACAAATTAATAAATACAATGTAGAGTTTACTAAACTATCCCTACTTAATAACCACCCTTGAATATGAACTCTATAAAGAAAATGGAGTACTCCTTCTAGTCCAATATAAATGAACTGTTGAGACTTTTTATATAGTTCAAAATAAGTAAATTTATCAAAATTCAAGTGTAATATTTTGCTAAGATGACATTTAATTTGATACGGTAGAATTCCAAACTTATAAAGTCAAAATAGTAGCTCGACGCTAATTATGGCGTAGGAAGTTTCTAGAATTTTTCTCTATGATTCTTGTTGTGATGCACATCATATTTTATGTGCAGGTTATGAACGATGAGTTTGAGAAAGTGGATGAATCGGCATTTAGCCAATTATGGTTGTCCTTAGAGAACGAGGTACGTTAAATGACCTACTTTTTTTGGCGTAAAATTATAACGTTTATATATGATTAATTAATTTATTTTGTCGTAGGTTGTCAAAACCAATAAAATGCATATAAATGCACTCATTCAATCACTTGAGGATGAGGTATACCGATTGTTATGTCGTGATTTTACCATCCTCTAGAAAAAACCACTTTTGAAATGTTCTACGTATAAAAAACAATTAAGAAAAATACTTAGAAGAATCGCCACTTAATTTTTTAAATAAATTAAGAAAACTTAATTTAAAAAGACTCTAACAGATTAAATATTTATAAATTTAGAAAAAATGGGTAAGAGGTTCTTATTATTACTTTAAGAAGGTATTAGCACTTAAAGTAGCTGCTAACCGGTTATCCAACAACTTGTAAGATATTTGACCAACTCTTTGGGAACATGATTCAACACAAATATAATTTACAATATTAGATTAACTTTGAAAAAAATAATTAAACAAAGAACATTTTTTAAAATTTTTAATAAAAAGGAACCTTAACTGAAACCTTTGAATTAAATAGCAAGTGATTAGAATTTTAACAAAAAAAAACTAGATTATTAAAATTTATTTGAATCATTTTAAAAATAATAATTTAAACAAGTTTATTCGATAAACCAAGAAACCATTTTAAACTAATTAAAGACAAGTGGAAGTTTTGACTAAAAATATTTGAATAAGTCAATATAGGACGCAAGAGTTGATAAAAAAAATTCAGTAAAACCGAACAACATAAAGAAACAGTTCATCTTCTAGGGAATTCGACTAAGTTAATTAGCAATTCTAAAGTTAGAGTTAAATGGAAAAAAAACAATATATAATCACAATTAATGATTTAAGAGTAAAAGAAAAACTGAATTTGGGCCCTTTTGGCCTAAATCCGTTGCTGTCAAAAACTGAGTCGTTGCTAATTTGTTCTTGGACTCGTTGAACCTGTGTTTCAGCTTTCAAGACCCGTATATTTGCTTCCATTTCATTTGAATCATGATGGGGATGACTTAGAAATGAACTAACTCGAAGATATGCAGGGATGGAGTCCATATTGGACTCATCGATTTTCACATGCATCATAAACACCAATATAAGAATTAATCCAAATCACGGTAAAGTGCCTAAGCTAAAAAATATATGCAAGTCCATATTTCGAATCTCCACAATGATAGGCAAGAAAATTTATTAAAAACGAATGAAAGAGGAACAAAAGGCACTAGAATCTTAACAATCATTTTAATGTCGCATATCGTTGAAATGATTAAAATTAAATTAACATTTTCAACAAATTGGATACTAGTCAGAAAGGAATATTCAATTAAATGGATATTGATCTCTAAAAGAAAAGGGCATAAAGTGAGACAAAGAAGAAGAAAACATTATCACATACAAACTTCTCACATTTTCATATGAAAGATAAAAATTAGTAAAATGGTAGTAGCTACAATTATTGCATTGAAAGTAAGGAAAAAATCATCGTAGATGCACCAGCTATACTAGCTTTAAATTAAAATGTCAATATTCACATACAAAATGGGAAAGGAAAGGAGTGAGAGGTTATTCATTTATTACCAAATCTTATCAAATTGTCTGCAACTTAAAATAGATTCGGACTCTGAAATACTTTAAATGAAAGAAACAAAACTCAAGGGACAAGTTCAATTATGCGACATCAAATGAGTCAGTAAACATTGCTAACAAAATGTAAGGGTGACATCAACCAGAACAGAGGCATGAGAATCTTGTGTATTTGTGAAAATAGCGAGCAAAACCTTAGTTATCTATATTACACATTATTATAGGCATGATAGAAAGCATCCTAATGTACAAACTCCAACAACGTTACAAGCTCGATGATCATAAAGAACTAACAAGTAACAACCTAAATGAGCAGAGACCAAACTTATACTTAAATCATAGTGAATGAAACAAAGAAATAAGGCAAAAGTTATCGGGAGCCCCCTAAACTTGGCACAATCTTTTACTTAGACACCTAAATTGAAGGAGTTTCATTTTAAACATCTAACGTAGGGTCCCTATGTGTCACTTTAACACTTTCTGCACAGACTTTTGTTGACCATAAGCACGTGCGAGACAACCGTTCTACGTGGATTAACTGACCAGTTATATGAGGCCAACTCTTAAACCTCTTTACACGTCATTTTTTTCAAACTAAAAGAAAAATCGAACCATTCTTTGTGATCTTTCAACTTTCTTCATACGATTCACTCTCTTCTCCGATGAAAACCCTAGGTAAATCTCCCTTCTCTTCACATGTATTTCTTTGTTTTTCCTTCAATTCGTTGTTAGTAATAGCCATTGTTGTATTTTATGTCACCATTTTTCAGGTTTAAGGTTGTATTGACGAGGTATCGGACTGTGCGACATTGGAGAAATTGAAGGTAATGGGGTATTTTGTTTTCCACCTTTGTTTTTGTTTTCTTCAACAAGATGCATATTGTTGTTGAAGGTGTATATTGTTGTTGATTCCTCTTTCTTTATTTTCATTTTTAATATAGGTTTTGGTTTGTAAAGTAAAGCGATTTTTGGGTAATTCCTTTTATTGGGGGTCTTCTTTTTGTGATATGGACAATTATATTTTAACCTATTTTCATCATGGGGGGGGGGGGTGTTGTTGGAAACCCTAACCCTACTTACCTACGAGAAGTAGATGTATTT
>JAJOOH010004012.1:0-15913 GCA_029582605.1 Solanum gracilifrons
CAATTTTTAAAAATTGTGTTGATCCCAGAAAATTAGTATAATTATTTAATCTTGGATTGATTGATGGTGGTTTAATATTTAGAGAAAAAGAGGGAATGAACATGAGAAGTCGGTATCTAGATGAAGTGACAAGAAACTATCTTCTTCCCGACTTGATTATATTGTCTAAAGTCCTGTCAATTTACAGTCAAGCACAAGTATCCCTAACTAGAAAACCAGGAAGCGAAGTGAGACAGCAGTTAAATGATACCCAAAGTGGTAAACTACCTTTTTCACTTGCCCACGAATTCCACTAACAGTTCGAATAGCTGCACCTTCAAACCTAGCTATTTCAAGATCTGAAGTGAACATGTCCTTGATAAGTGCTGTCTTCTTGAATATTTTACATGGGTGACCAACTAACTTAATCTTTTTGACTATTCTTGCTGCATGGTTGAACTCTAGCACAGTTGCAGTCGCAGTGATTCTAAAGGATGCCTGTAAAAATATAAAGACAGACAAAGGTAGAACAATCAGCACAGAGGCAGGATCAGAAATCCAAGTACAAAGAAGAAGAAAACAGTGTAGAAAGAATATAGCAACTAACAAGGAAAGCAATGCAAAAGGCTACAAGAACAACAAAATAGTGCGATAATATCAACACAATAAATATCAAAACAGGAACTACAATAATATGGCCAGTACAAAAATAAACACCAACAAAGCCTAAACCATCAAAAAGCAAAACAATCCTCCACGCCCTCCTATCTAAGGTCATGTCTTGGGTAACCTTAGAGTTGTGTCATGTTCTGTCTTCTCTCCCAAATACTTCTTCGATCTACCTCTACATCTCTTCGTGCCTACTATAACCAACTTCTCACACCTCCTCACTAGGGTGTCTGCGCATCTCCTCTTCAAATATCCAAATCATCTTAATCTCGCTTCTCTTATCTTGTCCACCTGGAGGCCACTCTCACCTTATCCCGAA
The DNA here is from genome assembly GCA_029582605.1 of Solanum gracilifrons. Taxonomy (NCBI): domain Eukaryota; kingdom Viridiplantae; phylum Streptophyta; class Magnoliopsida; order Solanales; family Solanaceae; genus Solanum; species Solanum gracilifrons. Next base: position 968 of record JAJOOH010004012.1, read on the forward strand.
TATCCTAATTCCTAATATTATCGCTTCTTGTATGTCCACACATCTTTTGAACATGGGAGTTCTTGACTAGCCAGCCAACACTCCGCCTCATACAACAAAATCAATCTAACCATCACTCTATAAAACTTACCTTTAAGTTTCAGTGCTACATTGTTATCACCAAAAAACTCCAGATGCAAGCTTCCACTTCATCCACGCCGCACCAATACGATGTGTGATATTAGGGCTGCGTATCGCTCGATTCAGTTCAGTTTTGAAGTTTATCGGTTTGGCTTATTGGTTATCGATTTGTAGAGATGCTAAACTGTAGAACCATTAAGATATTGGCTTATCGGTTATTGGTTTATCGATTTTTTATCGTTATCGATTTATCGTTAAGATTTGACACAAAAAAAAAAACATTGAAAATCACTTAGAAACAAGGTGACAAACCAAATAAACCATGCACATGAGTTCACAAGTTACATCTTGCTCAAAAGCAAACATTTTTACATTGTAGAATAACCAAGTATTTGAGACAACAAAAAATAAAGTAGGAAACCAAACTCTAAGTCAAGGACTTTATATACAAAATGGTATAGATATAATTATTTAATTTACTATCGGGTTATCGGTTAACTCGTTAAGAAAAAACTTCAAACCGTTAAGAAACGATAATCCGATAACAAAAAAAAAATCAAAACCGTTATCAAAACCGCTAAACCAATAACTTGTTTTCGGTTCGGTTTTGAACATCCCTATGTGATATCATTGTCGATGTCCCCATTTCACTAGATTATAGGCTCAAGCTGCTTGAAACTATCTTTCTTAGGGATAGCATGTGTGTCAAGCCTCACTCCAAGCTTGCCTCTTGCATTGTATTACTGAATTTGCACTCCAAATGCTCTGTTTGGTCTTGTTTAACCTGAACGCTTGAGACTCCAGAGTTTGTCTCCATACATCCAACCTAGCATTAACTTCACTACGCATTTCATCAATCAGTACTATGTCATCCGCAAACAACATATACCAAGGCACGTAATCTTGAATGAACCGCGTCAATTCATATGGTAATAGTAGTTAACAATTGTGGTGGAACAGATAATTATGGTGATGGTTGGCATTATATAGTGGTGACGAATGGTGGCGGTTGTTGTGGTAATGGTGATTGGTGGTGGTGATTGCAAGTGCTGGTGACAGTTGATTGTAGAGATTGGCAGTGATGTTGTGGGTGAGGATGGTGATTGTGACGGGTGGTAATTAATAATGGAGGGCCACAAAGGAGGTAGTTGGCAATGGTGAGTGTATTTTAAACATTTTAGTTGGCATAATATGTTCCTTATAAATTGCAAGATAGTCTTACTTTATTTGTTCCCTAAACCTTTAGACTTATTCTCTCTAGGGACCTGATGTATATTTCTTAGCACTTAGCACTCTTCTTTTCTGCATATACTAAATGTCATCAATGAAATCAATCAACTCATCAAAAAAAATTATTGATATAGTGTTAGGTTACTTTAATATTTTATTCAAATTTTATTAATTTTTAAATGAAGACAAGTTTTATATATTCAGATGTTGAGAAAACAACAGTCTTAACTGTTAAGTATCCATATCTTACATCTTAATATTCAGATGTGTATTCAGACTCAAACATGTAAATTTTAAAACAAATAAGGCCTAAAGCATATTTAGAAATGAAAATGGCCAAGCACAAAGCCATAAAATGAAGGGAGACAGTAAAATGTTATGTAAATCAAGCAATAAGTATTAAAAAGAGACTACAATCTAGTGAAGACAAATGAATTTGTACTAATGGATGATTATTCCATCTACGAGTAAACATATGGTTCTCAATTAATTTAAGGAAATTGGTTTGGCTTGTATTGCTAGGCCTTTTTTCTCTTTTCTTTGTTAATAAACGAGAAATCCACAAGGGCCAATAGTGCAGATCAGAAATTGGTGAATAACGGGCCCGCTCTCTCCACCCTTCTCAACTTATATACTGGGCTATTGTTTATAGCAAGTTTGAACTTGTGTTGCACTCTTACTTCCAAACCAAAGCCCTAGGTGTACTTGAATTTCTAGACTTGTAAAGTTAAGACTTCCATCAATAGGAAGAAATGGGGAAATGGACCATAACAGGTTAGCTTTGTACTTGCTGAATGCATTCCCACACAACTTTCCAGAGGCCCACCTAAATACAACACCTTACCTAATTGTTTGACAAGTACTTAACAGCAAACATAGGCAACTACAAGTGACAACTTACTTGATTATTTGACAAGTTCTGGACAGCGATCATTCCCGTGTGTGGAGGCACAAGGGGACCCCAAAACATTGCCAAACAATGCATGTGTTCAGGAGTGTACTTGAGCATACGGTGACGGCCATTTAGATCCTCAATGGCATAAATAGGTACAGTTTGGTAGCGCCTCCAACCAATAGAAACAATAATTGGATCCCTAGTCTTCAGCACTTTCTTGTGCCACCTGTGCCGCTTCAACCGAACCTGAAAAAAAAAAGATAGTTTTCACCAGTAGTATTGGGATGCAACTATGCACTCATTCGGAAAATAGAAATTAAGATTATTCATTCCCAAAATTTAACTTCGTATAATTACACATCATAACAAGGCATTAACATTGATCAAATAAATTACACCATGATGCATTAACTTTTATGGTCATTTCATTTATGCAAGAGTCTTTTCTTTTTTCTATTCATGAGTCCTGCTAACATACTACATAAATGCATGACAGAGGCAGGAGCCTCTCACCTCCTTTTTCTTCAGTACTGTCTACTATACTTGCAGATAAGCTGTTGAGAGTAACAGGGACTACCAGTCAGGGTATTATAAGTCTACTACCATCACATGTTCAGAACTTTGCTAGTTAATGGGGGATTTGCTTAGAACAGGAAAGTTTACACCTAGATTAAAATCAAAGAAATAGAATTTTGACAGAATCTTATTTCCAGCAAACTATATCTTGTTAATCAAACAAACCTAATGGATATGCTAGTTCTTCCTGGGCAAACTAATAGCTTTCTTTCTGTAAACAAAGATGATAGGCTCTCAAAAAATTGTTTCAGGTTGTACTTCTCTCTTATCTTATGACCGTATCTGAGCAGTCTGTTGTGTCTTCTAGCATTCATAATACCATAACTATGGTATGGTCTCTCTGACTGGGAGTTAATAATCCATCCATAAATCGTTCACAACTGATAGCTTACAGTAAAATGAACAAGTTTAACTCATTAATATATCGTAGAGAAGAGACAAACTTCTAAAGAAGTGAATACTAGTTCTTTCAATTGTTTACAAAACCAACAATCGAGTGTTTTCATTGAATATCCATTTTATGGGGTAAATAAACACAAAAAAAAAAACAAAAACAAATTGGACATAACCAAAGAGGAGCTTTTACCTGCATGTATCCAACATTTTCTTCTCCAAGTGCTAGACCTCCGAGAAGAATCGGATGGCAAGGATCAAAATATTCAACCATTTCAGAGGGGACTTCATGAACTTCTAGTCTAAGATAAGTTCCTGTTCTGAAGCCTTCTATCTCTATCCGAGTGGCCTCATCAAGTTCATTTAGTGCTGCTAAATTCACTTGTTTCTGAAGCTCTACCTCTTCCTTCAACTGTGAAATAGGACATGATCAACTATAAAGTAAATGCATCCCCACTTTATGTTTGGCTGAAATTAACCAAACCTTACCTTATCATAGTACCCATTTCCATCAGCTTGACCCCGATGAGACTTTGTGTCTGGTTTAATAACCTCGTCCTCATCCTCATTGGAGGAATCCGACCCACCATATGTACATAGAAGTTAAGGTCATAAAACAAATTGCAAGGACAACAACAACAACATCCCAGTGTGATCCCATCATAGTTAGGGTAGAGAAAATATTTGATGATGAATGAAAGATGACGGGGTGGACTGGAAGGAAAAGGAAATAAAGATGAGGTAACAAAAGGATATTGAGAATCAAATTTTGCACGAAGTGCCAATTTCTTTAGCCTGCGCTCCTCAACTGCTGAATCATCATCCATGCGGATCATATCATTAGTTCCAGTGCCACCTGTCTCATGGCTCTCATACTTCTGACCTGTTTCCAAGTCTTCAAAATCACCAAACAGATCCTCGTCATCCTCACCAACATCATCATTACCATTAACATCCCTTGAGCCACCTCCACGAGCCGCTTTGGACCAGCCTTTGCTGACAAACCGGAAACGGATGGTTTCAATTGATTCTTGAATCCTCCAGTCAATTTGACTTGAAAAATTTACAAATTTGGAGCAGTCCTCGGCATCAATATTATCATCATTCATCTGCTCTTCGGGTTTCTGCACAAGGAAATGCAATAATTTGACAAAGTCATTTCAACTCCTACCAAAATAAAAGTGGTAAAATAAAAAACAACTACAACAGCAGAAGAGCTATAATTAACTGCAATGAGAATGCTTTTCTTTGGTCCCTCCACATGACTATCATGTCCTCTACTACAACGAAGTCATTTTGATACTTCTACTGCATAAACTTTCGGGTTACAAAGTAGGAACAAAAAAATTTGAAGATATTGTAACAGTTCTCAAAATACTAGGTAAAAGACAGACATGGTAGCCACATGATTGAGTAATCCATCTCCCTATCTTTTAGACTAGAGTGGATGGATACTCTGAAATTGTAATACAGATTATTATAGAAAATGATTCTCATAACACATGTTTCATCTAATTGACACGAATGTGCTTCGCTGGGTATCACATGGACCAAAAGCAAACTACCGTGGAACCAAAAGCTTTATTATTTGATGAGCTGTATAAGACAAACCTTTGTTCCTTCCCCTTTGGGCACGAAGAACTCAGTATCACTTTCATCATTTTCAGCTCCATGCTGTTGTAACTCAGCTTTTGTAGTTGACTTGGATTCAGATGCCCCATATACAAGCTGCATAAGATTGACATTTTGGCGATTACGTGTCCTTTCTGACAGGAACTCTTTCCATCTTGAAGCATTGCCCGTGTCCTCTTCTACTAAAAGAAACAAACAAAGATTCAATAAGAAATGAAAGATTTGGAATAATTAGAAAAGGATTGGAAAGAAAGCGGCTACTTTACAGCAAGTTAGGAACTTCATTTACTCCTAGGCCAAGAGGATGATGAAATACTAAATGGAGACCAAACTACACAGAGAATGATGTCTGTACTAAATGAAGATCAAAAACCTACCATCTGTATCAAAATCATCATCATCCCCTGAATTTTGATAAGCTTCATTTTCCTCATCAGTGTCCTCTAAATCATCATCTTGTGCATCCTCTTCGACATCTTCTTCACTATAATCCTGGATTTAATGATATAGTATAAATACAACATTTACGCATATCAAAGTCCAATTCCACCACACGGTGAACCAGGACATACAAGAGCGTAACTTGGGTCAAAACTTAAGTTCAGAGCATATACGTGAAAGACGTAACAACTTATACAAATTAATGTGAACAATAATACGCAGGTGAGGTTTATATAAATATTGGAAAGGGGTAATTGATGAGTTTTAGAAAGCACTATTCTTCATGCAAAGAACCTCTGCTCCCAAAAAAAACTGGCACAGTTTCCAGGGACTCTTACATAGGTGGAAAGCAACAGGTTCATCAGATTTCTCCAAATAGGAAAGAAAAGGAAAAAGGAGATATAAGCTTTCCTCCTTAATATTCTGGTACAGATAGCTGTCTACTTGTTTTTTATCCGCTATACACAAACACCTCATAGACAAGATGAGGCACAACGAGAAGGACAGGAACTAGATCAGGAATGTCATTGGCTTACTTTTTCATCAAAATCATTATCATTATCAAAGATAGCTTTTCTTCTCATTCTTCCATCATGGAAATCAACATGTTCCCTGAAACTACTACTCAATCCTGGGTGCTTCTCTGATCCAATAGTATCTTCTTCCTCAGAACTATCATCAGAGGTGTCCTTTGACTCCTTCGGGTGAGTACGCTCCAACTGTAATGGTTCCAACTCATTCAAATCTTCAGCATCATTGTCTTCATCTGATCCATCGCTGTTGGGTTCAAACCCAAACTGATCTCGCTCCGCAAGCACCAAATCATTAGTTTGATCAGCTTTAGCATGATTTGATGAGGCTGGATTATGTTTTTTCCCAAAAAGGGAAATAAAACTATTTTCTAACTTCTCATCGATTGAATATTTCGTGTTCTGAAGTGATTTAACTAAAGCCTCTCCGACATCATTTCCCTTCCCTGAGATCAGGAGGATAATACTTGTCAGTGGGAAAATGTCTTGCCAAAAGTTGTGACCCAAAAAATAAAATAAGAACATATAGCATGTTGGAAAAAGGTGATCTCAACATCCAATATTTTCTTTATCCATTATTAAGAAAACTAGTCAAACCCCGTAATACTGAAAATTACAAATTACCAGTGTTAAAAAAAAACTAGTTGTAGATCCATGCATGACACAGGTGAGATTTTTAATTATTAGTGTATGCAAAGAAAAAAAAAAAAAATTGTATCTAACATAATCCTGTTCTTTTATTTTTTTTCACGCATTAGTTGCTATTGGCATCCACCTAATGTAGTTTGACAAATGTATGGACCATTTTTCGTAATAACATGGTAGGGAGGTGACAGTAACATAACTCAATTTTTCTTTTCAATTGGTCAGCTTAGTGAAAATGCACACAATCCAACAAACCACTATCGATCATAAGGTTTTCTCAGAAACTAGTGTCGATCATAAGATTAACAACAACCATTCCTGTCCCGACGGTATCTAAGCAATTGGTAAAAAGATGTACTAAAATTTTGCAATATATAGGAGTTCTCAACAACTTCTAACACCATCTAAGCAAATAGCACTCCTTCGAATGCAAAAGAGAGAGAGACTAAACGTAGAGGAAATGGATGACACAAACACCAGCACAAGAGAAGATTTCATAATCAACATTTGGTCTTATTAAGTCGCTTGACCAATAATAAGTAGAGTTCAGCTAGAAATTATGATGAGTAACTGATAGGGATGGAAGGAATCCAGAGCAAGAAAAGGAAAGAAACGACATTCAAGCCCTACTAATTGGTAAAGCAGCAAATTTTAAAGCTATAGCTGTTTATGAATAAGAACTTACCAATTCAAACAACAAAAAAAGCTATAACCAAAAGATAGCCTGAGGCATATCACTTATCTTGCTGAACTAAATAAGGGAATGTGAATTTCACATAAGCTAAAAAAATTTGGAATTCGTCTATTTTTTTTTAAAAAAAATATAGGTTTATAAGAAACAGAGAGGAAATATTTACCTCTGCGACCCCCAACAGCAGCTGTTTCATCAACCTTAGAGAACTGGACAAAGTGATCATTTATGTTTATATACACAGCATCCTTATCATAAAGAAGATCGCCCAATCCAGACATGGGGGCATAAAACAGCTTTTCCTTGTCCCTTAGTCCCTTCTTCTTGGCAGCAGATGGTAGAGGGCATGGATCAGGTAATGCTGTTATACCGGCTAAACTATAATCACCAACACCAGCAATATGTACCTGGTCATATTGTGAAGCAGCTTTAGAATATGGACAAGGGAGAAATAAACTGCTAAATCACTAGCTGAAACACCATATATTAAAATAACTAGATATAAATAAAATGACACGGTCTTCACATGAGTCATTATACAACTAGTGAGTTTGTATCCCAAAGGCTTCCATCTTTCCCGATCTTCTCTACTTTGTTATGAAAGGGAGATAACTTGTTCCCTTTCAATAGTACATCGAACAGTAGAATTCACAAACTCTAATTGTTGACAAGTATAGAAAATATTATTCACAAGTGAAATAGCCAAGCACTAAGCTAATGTTGGACGCTACAAAAGATTCCCTGTGCAAAATCTACAAAACATTGATAAGAGTCTCATTTGTCCTCCTCACATATGATGACAAGTTTACACCAAAAAGGCCAAAGGTCCAATACTATACGCGAAATTTCTAAAACTATAGCCAAAATTCTCTATATTAGCCACTAGATACATATTATGCATTTGAACGTTAAGCTTGATGATTTTCTAGCCCGATAGTGCCAACTAACACTCCATAAGATGTTAGGCATATTGCTATGCCATCTCTCAAGTCTCAGCAACTTTATTACTTTCAATTGACCTTACAGGGTGCACGAACCTTTGCTTCTATGCCTATAAACAGCCAATTCATAGCATAATCAGAATTTTATTTGACATGAATTAGTACTAAAAGTTATTTTTTGAAACTGTAGTACTAAAAGTTATTTCCCAACCAAATACAAGTAAAGTACAAGAAACAAAGCATTCACATCACAGACCTTTGTTCCTTTCTTCATATTACAACCACGAAGATAACCGTACAAAATGACATTTCTGTCACACTTGTTGTCCATGCGCACTTTTTCAGGGGGAGTTACATCTTCAAATCGATCTACAACAATGTAGGGGTGGGACATGCGCCAGGATAAAGGAGCAAACTTCATGACAGAGATAAACCGAGCAAGATTATGCACTTCACGTTTAGAGTACCTACTCATTAACAAAAAATTGTTTCAGAAATTAAATAGAAATATTACATTATATCAATGTAGCATGCTAAACATGTATTTTCTAATATGGAAGCCAGGGACTTACTTCCCATGGATAAGACCAGACAAATAAAATAATTTAGCTCCATCATATATCTCAGTCCAAAATCTATGTTTTAACCGTTGTTTCGTCTTTTTAAGCTTCTTAACATCCTTGAACTGGTCGAGATGTGTAAGAACACCCATAACTTTAGGAAATCCATGATTTTGCAGTATATTAAGGAATTCAAAGGTCTCCTGCAAAATTAATTAAACCAATCACAAGGTCTACAAAACAAAAAAAATATCAGCCGAGAAATTTTCATAGAGGAAATAAAGTTGGCAGAAATCACCAATCAGTAAATGTGAAAGGTACTAGAGAAAGAATATAACACCCTCTGTGTTACCTTGGTAACAAGATGGAAACATGCAACAAATGTCAATTTTAATATAACCAATTAAGTTTGTGTAAGGAATCTAACTGATACTCCCTCTGCCTCTGCTATTCTGTGAGAGATTTTGATCAAACACACCATTAAATAACTTAACTAGCATATTGAATTGATAGTGTTAAAAGATAGCACTGAAAATAGTTGTTGAAAGTGATCAGGTATTAATGAGGAAATCATGGTATAGAGTAATAAAGTATTACACTTTCTTCAAGTACTATTAATTTTGCATGTCATGAGAAAAGGCATGTCAAATAAAATGGGACAAAGAGGATCAATTTGAAAGACAGAGGAATCAAGAACTTACATTAATGATAATATCTGCAGATAATTCAATCTCACCTAACTCACTACGAATAACCCATCCTTAGACTAGAGTAGTTGCTACATATTCAATGAGAAAACGCTAGAACAATCTTATGCTTATCCTAAAGAGTCTTTTTTCTCTTAAGAAACAAAAGCGCACCATTTCAAAGCCATAGCTACCATCAATGAGAAGCAATGCCAAATCCGCAAACTTTGCCACATCAATCATTCCATTAATATCATTCGGACACTCTATAAACTGCAAACGTCTCTGCTTACCTACAATGTCACAAATGAATTAACAATAATTTTCCAATACCAAAGATCCAAGTAAAACGCAATAGAATATAGTTATGTCAATACTGCATATATAGCTACTCTTCTAATTGATTAAGTTGACACCTTACTTAGGGACATCAAAAGGGAAAAAAAAGTCTTCAAGATATTACCAATAATGTCAAAGGAGAAAGGCATAGAAAAGCACCAAAACCTGCTTTATGGGATATATTAACAAGGCTCAACTAAATGAAAAAAGACGCAAAATTGAAGGAAATAAAACACTGCATATTAAGTTAATATATTGGTGGATAAAGACCATGGTAGTTCAAGTTCCACTCTATTCCTGGTTAAGTTTTTAAGTTCACAATGCAATTGTAAGTAGTAACTAACTCTCTTGTAAAAATATTTTAATTTCCTATTCCTAGGGAGTAGTGACTAGAATATTTCCATCTGCTGAGTTTCCTTAACACTTCACACTAAATTGATCCAGCCACCTTAATGATTTAGAGTCAACCTATAGGCAAAACTCAAGAGTTTCATAATTAACCTAGGTTTTGTGTTGAATCACCAACAAAGAGCTTCCACCGAAACAGCAATTTAGCAAGGCACAACATTCATCCTACAAAGTGCCTTGCCTACCGGGCTTAAGTGCACATTTGACAAGACCAGTTACTAACATATTGCAATAAAGCAGAAAAGCATATCCTCGATCACATAGCAAAAAATCGAAAAGAGAAAAAAAGTATAGCTATAAAATACAATTTGACAGTTTATATACATATCAGAGTCAGTAACAGCATCACAACCACAGCAGATTACTCGGACGCGAAACCAAGCACTCACTGTATACCATGTCCCAACTGATTTTGGAGGCATGTCTTGCTTGTGGAGAACTAAATATAATGTCAAAACCCAGTAAAAACCAGCCAGTTGAAGTTATTCTGAATGCGGAGTATATTAAGTTGAAAGAAACCCAAATGAAAGTAAAATAACCTCCTACACAAAAACATCTTTATACAAGAAAACTAGCTTTTCTCTTTTATTTCATTCATTAAACTTGAAATGATATATGGGCTAAGGGGAAGTATTAGGAAAATTTAATTATGGTCTTCTCTAAAGTACGGAGTCCATCTCAAAAGCCTACCATTGTAATTGAAATGGGGAGCAGGAAAAGGATAAGGAACAAGAAAATGGATATACTGTAATATGTTAAATGAATAATTTCCACAACCACCCAACACCTCCAGCATATTTGATATCCTCTCTACCTCCTTTTTGAAGGAGACAAAAATCACAATCAAGACGAAACATGAGATAAACAGAAACCATCAAAGATAATATCTCAGATGTGATCAGGTGAATCCATACTTTCTTTCTAATACTTCCAATTATTCATTTATGGACTAAGCTAACCGGAAAAAGGAACAAGGTGGGAAGCCAATCCATACCTGATACTATAGTGATGGGACCTCGAACTTCAGGTAAATTTTGCTTTGTATAGTGCTTCACGAGAGACTTAATTAACAGTGACTTCCCAACCTATAATAGCATAATAGCATAATCCATAAGAAGATCAAATCTAAAACCCAATGAATGACATCTAACAAAAAATAACCCTGTGAAATCAACCTTGGGAGGTCCCTGCACTACAATAACATATGGAGCTGGTTCACCAGTGGACCTATCAACTGTTGGGACATGAAGCCTCTTCTGCTCCTTCTCTGTTGCTCGTGCTTGCAATTTCTTTGCTTTCACCGTGGAATTAAATGCAAATGCCTACAAATTTACATTACAAGTCTCAAGAAATTACTATTCAAGAAATCTTGGACTTGTGCCCAAATTATTATTTTCTTGATGAAGTAATCAAGAAGATGCAAAGAGTACAAAAGTAGATATGCTTTCTCCATTACATGATAAAAGTTAAGACCCTGGAGCCAGTGAGGAGACTTAGGTCTAGAGTTAAAAGAACTAACAAAATCTATTCATATATGACTGGGTAGACCAACAAAATAGACTGCAACAAACATTTAACCAGATTATTAATAAAAATCAGTCAAGAATAGAGTAAAACAGTAGACGAACCCAGGCACATAAAGAACAAAAAAGAACTACAAGAAAAAATACTATTCAAGAAACCTTAGGATTATGTTGTTTATTGTTTTCGTCGGAAGCACCCTTTTTTTTCTTGTCGGACTTGGATTTTTTCTTGGCGGTAGGACCAGACTGACGTGACCTGTGAGATTTGTGCGACTGTTCTCCGTCGATAGCCATGGCAGAGAGAGAAAAGTCTATGAATCAATTTGGCGTTCTGGGTTTCCAACTGCAACCCTCAAAAGACTAAGAGCATCGTCGTCGGCGGCGAAGAAGAAGAAGAATGGGATGGATAAAATACTGAAAGGGTTTAAAGAAGACGCTGTTTATGGAAAAGGGTTTAAGGGCATAGTAGCGCAGCGAACTGTTTAAATATGGAGAGTATTTTACTAAGGTTATTCCTCTATATTATATACTCCTTAGCGTGATTTGTAAGTTCGTAATTTAAATTATACGAATCTTATTATAGAAATATTTCTATCATTTTTTGGAGAGTGTCTAGATTGATTTATTGTAAGTTGTTTTTTATTTTTTTAAGCTTTTTTTTTTAATTTAGAAAGTGTTTGAAAATATAAAAAAGTGTTTAAAAAAATATTAGGCAGAGAAAGTTCTTAAAATATCGAAAGCTAGGTGTGCCCAATTATGGTGCTTATAAATTACTTTTAAAAAGTCAATTCAAACCCCCTAAATTAATTTTCCATAGAGTTTGAAATAACGGCAAAGGGCCAAATATACCCCTATACTATTGAAAATAGTTTAAATATACCCCTAGTTATACTTTCAGGCTAAATATACCCCTCCCGTTATACTTTTGGGTTAAATATACCCTTATGACTAACAGAAGACGGTTGAGATTAAATGAACTATTCAGTTTAAAATAAAAACAATTTCGAATATAACCCGCCCCGCCCCAATAACTTAACCCGACCTAATATGTAACATTGACCCACCCAATTTTGTCTTTCAAACAAGAAAACCTAATGGGCGATCCAAAGAGATCTGCGAACTTGGAATCACTGCTTCGCCAAACTCTTGCTACATTTTTTACCATTTGTTTATATATTTTGAGGTGAAATGTTGTTGCGTTAGTTAGTTAGCAGGTTCGACTGAGTAATCCTCTCCACTGGCCTCAGGGTTCCCTTGATACTCCTCATCTATTTCGTGTTTTTTGAGAACTCGTCTTGCCAAGAGAAGTCTGGTACGATATGCAACACCATAATTTTGGGGTGTTGTACTTGTTTTTTGTCCAGATTAGTTAGTTTGTTATTTACATTTCATTTTAGGAGTGGTGTACTGTTGCGTTGCTGCTATATTATTAAGTTTAGATTTTTGGGCTAATCTGTGGCTTCATGTTGATGAAAATAGTTGATGCACCTTAGCTATTAAACAAATGTTGCCAACACAACTATATCGTGCACAAGTATTACAGCAAAGAACTATATGAACTCATATTTGCGAAGCAGAGGTTCCAAAGTTCGCAGACCTCTTTGGATCGCCCATTAGGTTTTCTTGTTTGAAAGACAAATTGGGTGGGTCAATGTTACCTATTAGGTCGGGTTAAGTTATTGGGGCGGGGAGGGTCACATCCGAATTTGATTTATTTTGAATTGAATAGTTCATTTAATATCAATTGTCCACGTGTCCTCTGTTAGTGATAAGGGTATATTTAGCCCAAAAGTATAACGGGAGGGGTATATTTACCCCGAAAGTATATAACTAGGTGTATAATTAAACTATTTCCTATAGTAGAGGGGTATATTTGGCCCTTTGCCGTTGAAATGATGATATAATGTCTCATTAATTAATAACTTTATATCAAATTTGAAGTTAAATACAGTTATATATATGTATTTTTGCTATTAGATACATTCTGAAATAAAAATACATAGGGAGAGAGGCAAGCAAGAGATAGAGAGAAGGGAGGCAAGCGAGAGAGTCAGTGTATCTCAGATACATGCGAATCACACTAGATATATATATTTGGGGAACTAGATACATTCTGAAAAATTTAGATTCATAGGAAAAGAGGTGAGCGAGAGAGGGAGAGAGGCAAGCAATGTAGGAGAGAGGTGAGCGAGAAAGTTAGTGTATCCAAAATACAATTACACCTATTTTTGACCTAATGTATCCGAGTAGATTATACCTATATCTAAAGATCGAAATCTGACACAAATAGTAATTTTGAAAACTTACGAGAATTATGTAATTAGACCTTAAAGTAGTAAAAATTGTGTAGTTTGCATCAAATTTTATTAGTGATAGATACACTTTTACTTAGCGTGTATCTCCTAGTTTGTGTCCATCTTAATTATTACATTAGATAATTTTAATGTTTTTACTAGTATATAAGTAGAGAATAACCCAATTTACAAGAATATTATCATAGTTAATCTTCTAAATTTTCTTCTTTTCCCTTTAGTATTTTCCTCAAAATAATTATTAGAAATAATTTGAAGAGTAACATTTTGTGTTCGATTAAAATAAATTATATGTTTTCATCTGATGTCTACTACTTTCATTGATGCCGAATTAATTTGAATTTTTCTCGATTCCCAGTTTCATTAAAACACATATATAATAAAATTTAATTTTATAATTTTTTATGTATATATACTAATAAACGTGAATAATATAAGCTTTAATTCTTCATTATGAGAAAAACAAGAGGGATCGATTCAAGTAGTAAATACCCTCCACCTCCAACGTAAAGCTAATCATACCTCACATTCCATCGTCAAATATAAACAGTAGCAGTAGAAAGGAACTGACAACAAAAACCTCGCAATAACTATTGGCAATCCAAAACATGTCAATAACAAAAACACAAAGCTATTCAAACAGCTTAATCTGCAATCCAAGTCAAATAAAAAACAAAAGAAGATGCAAAATGTTCAAGGAGTTCTGATGGAAGGACATGAGAATTCTACTTGACAGCAACAGCTAGTTCTTCAGCTCATGTATCGCAGCGAGGCTGTTTGTGTAAGGTATGAATCTTCTCTTCGGATTTAGTTGTCCTGGAGTCATAAAAGTCTCAACCTTCTGCCCACTCAGGTAATAAAGATATATCCTTTCGGTTGTGCAGATCACCACAATGTCATCGCCACTGTTTATGCATGGTAATACGCTGCACAGCACAGTACCATTGTCAATAAAGGGATCTTCCTCCAGTGTTTGGCGAGACTTCTTGTGTCCAAGATTTATGCAGACACTGTGATTCAGACT
>JAJOOH010004013.1:0-13492 GCA_029582605.1 Solanum gracilifrons
GATTACTCAAACCAAACCAGTAAATGTAATAAGATCTTTGTAATCTCTCTAGTATCTCCTTCCAAGTAATCTTGAAAATTTATATCCCAGATTGGCCACTAAATTTGCAGATTCTGTTCTTATTCCTTGAATTCAAGTTTCAACCATATATCTTTCCTTTGTAATATGATTTGTGTATATCTCTCTAGTCTCCCCTTCCAAGTAATCCAGAAAATTTACATCCCAGATCAGCCACTAAATTTGCAGATTCTGTTATTATTCCTTGAGGTTTATAAGCTGTCCTTTCAACTAGGTGCTTCTTCTGTACAAATTATCCTCATATTGTTGATTCCTAGTATAATGCTTCCCTGTATCACTCACTCTAGTCTATCTAAAACTCTTCTATCCTAGTAATGTCATTTTTCATCATGTATGTGTATGTATTTCCTAAACTGAACTTAGATCCAAACAATAAATTTGTTTATATGTGAATCAATTATACTCCTGAGGGTAATCTGTATCTAATTTTGTATTTCTTTTGTTTTCACCTTTTCTTAATCTCTTCTGTACATTCTCCTCCTTCAGAAGGATATGCTCCAGGGATCTATGAAAAAGCAAGAATGCGTTTTGCTCATGCAGAAACTCTCCTTCCCTTTTCATGCCTAATCGGGCTCTTTCTTGAAGAATCTGGTGAGTGTTTGTACAGTAGAATTAGAATAGTTATTGGCTCCTATTCTGATTTTTAATCTGTTTCTGATTGCTGCAGAGTTTGAACTGATACAAAGAGAGGAAAGCTTGGAACTCCCTCCTAAGCCTCCTAAAAATAGAAACTGGCGGGGAAGTGTTGTGGCTCCTTTTGCTGGAAATAACATGTTAATCCTTTACAGCTGCCACTTGGACAACTCAAGCAAGTACTTTGTGCAAGTGCTACATAACGAACGTCCCATTGCATTGCCAGTAAGTGTTTTCTGCATTCATATTATGGTGAATATGCATATGTTTGGTCCTTGCATTGCAATTAATTTTCTCTGATTACTAGGACACTGGAGACTTTTCATGCACCTTTTAATTAAAAAGAAATAAAATGTTTCACTGGCAGCCTAGTCCATGTTGCTCAATTAGTGGTTTTGTCCCAATCGTTCATCTGATGTGATTATGTCAGAGCAGTGAACTTATACATTCATAAAATGCCTTATTTCCATCTAATTTTGGGAAGTTCATAAGCCCACGAATACTTTCCTGTGAAACAGTTTGTATCGGGGCTACCCTTAGGTAAGAATGACGGTGTAAGCTTTCATTTTGGCTTTTTCCTTGCGTGTTCTCTTCTCTGTCATTTTTTTCTTTTATAATAAGATTTTCTAAAAGAGTGACTGGAAAATCACATTACTTATAGAAACCACTTGTCAAAATACTGCTAACAACTTGTGCTACAGGTGACATATATTTGTTCCCTTTGGGAATTTTGGTGGTTATTGATTACTTGCTACTTTTCCCATTCTAATTTGATGCTTCTCTCTGTTCTTGTAGGGTTGCAATGGTTCGAGTTTTTGCCTGTTCGAAGTATTCAAGGTATTGGTTTCATATATCAATAGATGTTTCAGTTTACTGAGACATAGGCTATCCTGCAAGTCTCACCCATTCTAACTGTCCTCTACAGGAAAAAATAGTTGCTCCTCACTTGAAACATGACTACAACATGCTTTGCGACGTAATAGAACAGAAACAAAAGGATTCTGCTTCGAGTAAGTTATCACAAATACTTACTTGGTTTTGGTCGCTGAGGAATACTGGTTCATTGGGCTAGAAAGATGATTTATAGTTATCACAAGTTTTATTCGTTTATTATTCTTTTTGATCTTTTCTATGTTTGGCTGGTTGTGTCTGCTTATTAGCATGATTCAATCGTTAGGCCATGCAGATGATCCTGGCAGGTTACAATTGCTAGGCCAAATACTGCATGGATGAAGTTTAGGGGTGACTCAGTAACTGGTGGATTTTTGGAGGTCTAACTATAGGTAGCAAAGAAGGAATATAATCAGTGAAAATCCTTACTAGTGTTACTTGTATGTTTTTCACATACGGGAAGTTTGTGTAATGGCCAAATTCCTAGAGTATGTCGATCTTGATTTGGCTGGGCCATCCGCACTTACATATTATGTTAACATAGATTTTGCAACAACCTTAACATAAATATGACACTCAGATTTGGTTACTAATCCATTTTTAATTGGGATGTGTTGGATGATGGATTTTGCTCTTGTAACGGAAATGTCCCTAGGCATCTTTCATTTCTGTTGAAAGGGAAGCTAAAGCTTGAAGAAGAAGAAGTTTATGGAGAGAGTAAGGATTAAGAGAATCAAATTGTAATTCTCATTTCTGCAATAATTTCAAACACATTGTAGCAACTCCTATTTATACAATTCGCTAACCGGCTTTAATTATCTCTAACTACAAATATTAACCTAACTACGAATGTGCAACCTGCATTAGCCTAACTAACTTAGTACAAATATCAACAATTATGATAGATCCCTGAACACATTAATCATTCCCAACTTTCTAATAAGGTAATCATGCTGCTGTCTTTCAGTCCCTTAGTCGAACGCGTCTGCAATCTGTTCTTTACTGCCCACATGATCTGTTTCTGATCAGTTGTTGTAATTTCTCTTTTCTCAAGGTAAAAAGTGATACATTTGGGAATACTTCGAGCCCGTTTGAATTGATTTAAAAATAATAGTTTTAAAGTCAAATTTAAATCACTTTTAAGTCAAAAAATAATAAGTAGGGGGAGACCTAGTTTTGGTTTTCAACTTATTTTAAGTTATTTTTAACCTTGTCAAACACTTTCTAACTTATTTTAAGTCATTTTTGACTTATCTTAAGTTATTTTTATATTCTTCAAACATTTTCAAAAGTCAAAAACTGACTTAAAAGTAGTTCCTTTATACTCTTACTCAAATCATGTTTAAATTTTTTTCTCAAAACGTCTCAGAAAATCAGTTTAAAAGAATATTTGCTTTAAAAGATTCTCAAAAATTATAATTCAAAATAGGGTTCATGTTGAAATATAGACATGAACAAATCAGCACAAGGATCTCAATAACATTATAGAAAACTCATACCCAGTACTCAACGATACTACTCATCTCAAGAATACTCAAAATCTAAGAATTTAGGACTCAAAATCAATAAATTAACTCATATCAAGAATTTAGAACTCAAAATCTAAGAATTTAGCACTCAAAATCAATAACTCAACTCATATCAAGAATGTAGAACTCAAAATCAATAAAATAACTCATATCAAGAATTTCTCGAAACTAAGGGTATAACCCTAAATTAAACTTTTACTGACTGAATTGAGATGTAGGGTGTGAGGAAGAACTCAATCCATCACTATGAAGAGTCTTACATACATGATTATGAAGCTATTAGTCTGAAAACTTTAGTGTAGACTTCATTTATCTTGAGCCTGAAGAAGAACATTAGTTTTCTTGGAGGGAATCTTTGAGCTTGGAATCTTGGGACTTGATCTTGAAAGAAGAAACTCTTTTATGAAGTTCTTAGAGTGGAAGAACTTGGGAAAACCTTGGATGAAAAGTTTTCTCTTTGTATTTTGAATTTTTTTTACTTGAAGGTTTTAGGGTTATTGATGGAGAAGAGGAACTCTAGGTGAGTTTTAAGAGAATCTCTAAATACTTGAATGTTTAGATTGATGATTAAGAGGAAAACTTGTTAGTTGAATGATATACTCTGTTAAAACACTCAAAAACGACTTAGAATAGTTTTAAAAAGCTTGGGAAAGGACAAAAATAACTCTATAACGTGTGCAGGAAGTTGCTGAAAATAATTGTAGCAAGCCTTCATGGAAGGGTCTACGGTTCGTGGAAATTTCCATCGTCCGTAGGTCCAGTCATAGAACATCGTTTACTAGACATGGCTTCACTAAAACAAGCATAACTTTTTACTCTAAACTCGAAATGAGGCAAACTTGATGGTGTTGAAAAGAGGACTCATAGACCCTTAATTTAATAGGTCATGACCACCTAATTCATTATATGCTGATAGATTTGATCGTTTGAAATTAACCTAAGTATAATCTTATCTCAAAACATAATCGGTAAGAAAATTTTCAACCCAATTGTGTGCTAAGGGTTTCTTATGACCTTAATTATGTGTAAAAACATTGGGGTATATGTTTAAAAAGGGTAAGAAAAGACTAAAAGCAACCCCTCTAAAAAACCGAAAGAAGTCATTACGAAAGGTCATCTACAGTTCGTACAAAAGTCTACGGACTGTATACCCTCTCGTAGAAAACATGATGGGTTTTGGATCTCTGAAGTTGGGGTCTACAGATCCTTTCTACGGCCCGTAGGAACTTTGACGAGTCATCCTGCTAAATTGTAGGAACCTTACTGGGTTGTTTCAGGACTTGGGTTCCACGAGGCCTTTCTACAAACGTAGAAGGTTCTACGAGTCGTAGTCTGGTCTGTGAAACTTGGACTTGAGAGTAATTTTTCAGAGCATGGTTCTACAAACCCACCTATTGTCCGTAAATACTTTTATGAGTCGTAGATTTCTTTCGTGGGACCAATCTGAGGAAATTTTTTCAAGGTCTGATTTGAGTTGGAGTTTTTGGGACGTTACAATTATCTTCATATTATCACCTAGATGGTCATTCATGCCATATTATCAAAAAGAGACAATATTATCACCTAGAAGAACATTCATGTTATATAATCAAAGGAGATCATCGCCTAGAGGGATATTCATGCCATATTATTAAAGGAGATATTATCATTCCCGAAGGGACATCATTTTCATTGCCCAGAGGAACATCATCTTCATATCGTTGCAAGAAATCCATCACCATAATATCATCGCTAAGGAGGCCATCAAGGTATTGCATCACATCAACTCATTACTTATTATGTCAAAATCGAAAGAGGATAATGTTCGAGAAATATATTATAAATCGCATCAGCTTTGGAAGTGGAGAATGTGAGCTTTATTTGCTTTACGTCAAACTGAAGAAATGACATCAATTTTTCAAAGAGATGACTACCTGTCAACATAGTAAAGCGCACTATCTCTCTATTTGAATTATATTTTGTACTAATTAGTTTTATCTCAGCCTCTGTCGAGAGCTTTCGAGAGATGAATTCTCAATCAAACCACAAATGAGGACAACATAAAAAAGGATGCGGCACAACGTATAAATTTTTCTTAGCACTGAACTGGGACATAGTTCGAAGAGGAATATCAAACTCTTTGGACGTAAGCTAAGGAGCGACTTCCACCACAGTCAAACCACACACCTTATCAAAAGGCAAGTGTGTATTTTTTGGGTTTATCGGTTACAGTTTTGCATCCGGAAAACTTCGACTCACACCGAAGGCAACTTTTCGTTCCAAGTGAAAATGCACCAAGAGCTTTGAAAATTATATCCGTGTAAGTTCTTACTTATGGATATGAAGAGCTCCATATTCATGGCTAAGAGGTTGCAAGCCACTTTTTCATAATTTGATTAATTTTTCATCTTTCAGAACCGAAGGTTATCTTGGCATACTAGATTTCCTTTTCAACTGATCGAGTTGAACTGCAAACAACCCCATTCCCAAGGTTTATGGATGTCGGCGGGATCAATGTTGAAAACTCGATTGTATACTAACAATCTCTCTTAAATCTTATTCTCGAGCATTCCAGTTTCCTCATAATTTGATATTGGGATAAATTTCGAATTCTGTTAACATCGTGCGCCAAATCAAGCATCTTATCGAATTATAAGTTGCCTGAATTCTCATATAGCCCGGGATATGTAGGACATCCGATACCAGAATCCGACCATAATTTCTCAAAGGCCGTACAATATTCCTTTCAGGTGGATGAAGATGTGGTTGGCCAAAATTGAATTTGTCAAATTTCTTTGCCCAAGATCTCTTTTATCGACCCTATCGGAAGAAAGGGATAATTGTTAACATCCAATTTCGGCCCTGCACGATGGAGATTAATCATCGAGCTTCTTCAATTTCAAACGATTTGAAATAATTAGTTTTATAAAGATTTAAATTATTTTCAAGTTATTTTAAATTATTTTCTGACTTTTATGACTTTAAATAATATATGTAGTTCTATATAATTATGTTTATAATTCCTACCTTTTACAAATATTCGAAAATCATTTTAATTTTTTTGTTTTTTAATTAAAATTGTTGTTAATTAGTTTAGTTCAATTGGGAGAATATATTTTCGAATTAATTAATTTATAATTAAATTATTTATTTTATTTCATTGAGATTAAGAAGCTCGTTAATTAATTAATATTAATTCGTCCTATTTAATATTTAGTTCAAGTTGACAATTCAATTCAATTTTAGCTAAATTCTTAATTCACTTGGCCAAAGCTTAACCCATTTTCATTCAATTTTGAGACCAGAAATCAGCCCATTCTTCTATTCATTCCCTATGCCTGACCCATCAGATACACCTAATTTCCAACTCTTATTCACTACAACACAACAACTACAATTCCTAACACCCAATGCATCCATCAGCAGTAGGGGTGTCAATGGAACGATTCGATTGTTATTTTAAAAAAATTATACCATCCCAATTTTTCGGGTATTTTATAATGTATAATTAAAAATAGATTTTTAAAGGGTAAATTGTATGAAATAGTAAACTATTAATTCAAAATAAATGATATAACCACAGTTTCATTTAATTCTAATTCGTAGCAAACACTTTGCCATTCGCCTCTCTCCCTAGAAATCTCACTCGCCACTCTTCATAAATCTCCCTCACCAATCTTCCTCGCCTCTATCACTTTATACAAATACAAATGTATAAATTGCGTTTATGTTTGTATAAAGCGATAGAAAACTTTATATACATATATATTGCATACATAATTCACTTGTAATACATATTGCAGATTTATCACAATATTGTTATAAATGATAATAAATAAAAAGTATTGCTAAAATCAGTAATTATTTATTAAAAGACACATATTTAAGTAATTTTTCCTACATATATAATACACATATACATATACGACTAAAAATCACAATTAAAAAACATATACTTATACAACTTATAACAAAGTTAGTTTCTTATTGAGAAAAGACATAAAGTCACCACTACCGTTGTCCCGTATTTGCGTAAAGACATCTTAACTTTGGAAGTGTCCTATCACCCCACAAAACTATTTAATATCTTTGTAAATGGGTCATTTTGACCCATTTCCTCGTCTGGGTTGTTACCACTCATATGAAGCGTGTGATACAGTGTTTTCACTGCCATTAACCAGTTTTAAAGTGCCACGTGTTGTTTTATTTCTTTATTAGTATTAATTATTTAATTAATTTACATCATCTTCCCCAAATTTAAAGAGAAAAGAGCCGTTGGTAGCCCTAAAATTACGATTTCATCTTTTTTTCCAAAGCAAGATCAACGTTGGTGCTCTCTATTTGACGAATTCATCATCTTCCCCAAGATCAATAAGGTAGGAATTCATTTTATCTTTTAATTTCCAGTAGAAAGCGTTAATTTGAAGTTTTTTATGGTTTAATTTCTTCTTAATTTTGTGATTAGGTTTTGACCGAAAATGTCAAATGCAATGTTGAATCATATTTGTAATGATGAGAATGATCCGATGTTGCGAGTGAAATTGCGATGCAAACATGGTGACTTACTTTCAATGCAAACTTCATGGTCGGAGCACAATCCAGCTTGAAGATTTTGGTCTTGTCCACGCTATCGTGTATGCTTCCTATTTCTTTTCTGGAGATCTTTTGTTTATGTATTTTTCTTTAATTTATTTTTTGCGTATTTTAGGAGGATGCGTGCAACTTATTTAGATGGAGGGATCATGAAGATGTTGATATACGATCCAAGTACGTTATTTCGAGATTGGCAAAGAGAATTAAGGAGTTGGAAGAAGCATTGGCACGTTATGAAAGTCATGTTGAAAGTAACCAAGTCGTGATGAAGGAGAAGAAGAAGAGAAAATGTTGTAACTTGAAGCTAATTGTCTTGATCGTTATTGTGTGTTTTCTATTTTTAAGCCTAACCAAGAATGTGAAGGATGGAAGTTGTAGGCGTGTGCAACCAAAATTGCCATAGACATCTTTAGTTACTTTCAAGTTTTTGAAGTTGTAGGTGTGTGTAACTTGAAGCTAATTGTCTTGATCTTGATTTGTCTAATGCTCAAGTTTTTGTTGGTCTTTGTTGTCGAAATAGTTATGATTTGAACAAATTGTTAATGTATTTGGTTGATTATTGTGGTAACCATTTGAGAAACTTCAAAAATATGTTCAACTACAAATAAATGAGAAGAATATAGCTAAAAGCAACAAAAAACTAATCAAAAAGAGGACTTCATTCCAGCATAATCATTCAATTTGAAGTACAACTATCAAGTTGATCTTGTTTTGTACACACAAAATTGAGTTTGATTCCAACCAAAAACAGCACCAAAATATACATAATTAAAATTTGTTTGTCAAAATGAACAAGACAACATCAAAATGCCCTACTTCCATGGCACATGAGTCTTCCTACTTGAACTTGTTTGGCTTTGGCTATTAGCAGTAGCTGCAGACCTAGTTTGGATAACCTTTTCAGCCCTCATTCTTTCTAGGTTGATACTGGTAATAATTGTCTTCCCCTTCCATTTGAATCCACGTACTAGTGTGTAGCCAATATCACTAGCAACAACATCAACCCTCTTTGTCACTCTTGTACGAGTATTGATGACTCTTTTACTTGGTAATCCAGGATGCTTAGTCAAATAAATACATATTCAAATCAAAAGACATTTAGGCTTGCATTGACAGTTGTAAACTTACATTGAGAGTTGTAAATCCATCTCCAGCTTGGTATATGCCAACACCTACCATTCTTGGCCTTTTAAAAGCTCTTGTTTGTCCTCCACTATGTGACCTCATGTTCTACTGGTCTCTTCCCTCTTGCTTCAGAACTAGTTTGACTATGTTGGGACATTCCTCTTCCTCTACCTAGTCCTTCATTCACATTTCTTTATTGAGGCATTCCTCTTCCTCTACTTGTTCCTGCTCCTCTACCTCTACCTCTACCTCTACCATTTACAGTCTGTAATTTGAAACTCAAATACTAAAGCATATCTATATTGTCTATAAATGATAGAATAATTAGATATATTACCTCTGTGTTTGTAGCAGTTCCATGTGATTAAGTTGGAACACCTATAGAACTTGAAACTTTTCTTGTGCCTTTTCCTCTACCACTTTCATTATTTGTGGTGGCCTGATTTTTACACATCAGTGCATGCAATTACAACTAAATCTTGTACAAATGAATACATATATACCTGTGAAGAAGTTCCAGGTGATTAAGTTGAATTACTACCCCTTGATCGACCTCTTGCTCTACCTTTTGCTTTGCCTCATGCTGCTCTTTCCTGAGAAGATGGTTCAGCTGACTGAGTTGGAGCAGTACCTCTTGCCTGAGAAGATGTTTCAGCTGACTGACAACGACCAGCTTGGTTTCTTGTAGGACAACCTCTTTTATTATGTCCTTGTGTACCACATTTGCTACAAGTCATAACAACACCGCTTTTGCTAAGCTTTCCAGTTTGTCTGCTTTCATTTGCTTCCTTTCTTCTAACCTTACTTGGTCTTCTAGGCATCTTCTTGATCTTTGGTGGCTTTACAATTGGATTATTTGATATATGCCACATTTTCATGTTATTTATTAGCTGTATAAATTGGGCATATGTGCTGAATACGTCTCCGTGCTATAACAACTAACCACATAATTGATTGGTTCCAACTCCTTGTAATGAAGGACAACAACACCATGAGGACAAGGAATGCCCCTGAGCTGCCAAGATCTACATCTACAACTCCTACTAACAATGTCCACAATATGTGTAAATTCATAGTGTTTAATCTCAAAATCTCTTTCTCCATTCCAAGTCAAGTTACATTGCATAGACTTTTCAATATTTTCTTGCAAAATCCTCAAAGACATAAGAGATATATCAGTGATCCAAGTATGTATCCTAGTTAATGAAAAACCCACAATCTATTGTATATCATTATCAACAAGGACCAATAACTCATCCCACTTAATGAAAAATTCACAATCTATTATATATCCTAGTTCTTTTATGTAGTTCCTCAACTCACAATAAGACATCCTATAAACGTCTACATCTAGGAATTTTGTCACTTGCCCCCAATATATTTAGGTGGGGGACCAAATTCTATTAACCCCCCATGATACAATCTTAAAGTTATCAGAATAAAAGTCATCCTGAAAAAGCATGTAAAAAAGACAAACACACATTTCAACAACAAACTCTAACAAGCTGTACACAAAAAACATAATTACTAACAAACAACAGTAGCAAATGCACTAACTAACAAGAGTAGAAAAGGCACTAACAAACAACAGTAGCAGTAGCACTAACATTTAGCCCCATCACTAACAGAACAAAAGACTTGTAAACAAGTCGATAATGTACAAATTGAAGTCTACAAATGTATTAGAGACAAATAATAATATTCGAACTAAGTGGATAACATAAAATCCTAACTTAAACACAATCACTAATAGTCGCACTAAGTCAATAACACAAAATCCTAATCACTAACATTCGCACTAAGTCGATAACACAAAACCCTTATAGTAGCAATTACTCAATAACACAATGAAACACTATAAAATTCTAACAATGGCAACTATAATAGGTCGATTCTAACACTCTTTACATTATAATAATCCCTAAAATTATAATAATCAAAACAAAGAAGATATTTGTCATATAATGTAGAGCCCTAACCTGTTATCCCTTCATTTCCTTGTCCCTCCAAAAATCTTCACCAAGAAACATCAACAACGAGATTATCAACACCAAGATAACGAGAAGACTTTTCTATATTTTGTGATTTTAGGGAAAGTTGAGAAATAACAAAAGAAAAGGAGAAGAAGACTTTTCTTCAAAAGAATAGGGTCGGGTTAAACAAATATTACATGAGTGAGCATCACGCGCGCCAACACAGACGATGAAATGGGTTAAAATGGCCCACTTACAAAGATATTAAATAGTTTTGTGGGGTGATAGGACACTTCTAAAGTTAAGGTGTCTTTATGCAAATACGGGACAACTTCAGTGGTGAATTTATTTCTTTACTCTTTCTTATTTCAGATTCCAAATATATACTCATACAATATGATGAATATTGAAATATATACTTATACAATAGGAATGAATATCGAAATATATACTTATACATATACAGATTAATAGCTCCATACCAAACATAAAATGCTATGGAATGCAATTATGCAAACTATAGCTATAGCATACAAATATGATTTTTATGTTTGCTAAACCTAAAATTTACTCTTTTTTAAAACCATCCCAATCATATCGGTTTCTCTTCGGTATCGATACAGTTCAGTTATTTTTTTTTACTTATAAAGTATCACCTCAAAATATACTATTAAATATTTCTTTGACAAGTATGTTCTTGAAGCAGCACTTCAATTCTTCACCAAGATGTCAAGAATGTAAAACTTTGGTACGTATTGTTTGATCTTAAACATTTAATAGGAGTGCTTTCATAGGTTTTGTCGTATTGTTTGATGGAGTATCTATTATATTATCCATGACATAGGTTATATTTATATTTGAACTTTTGTATAAAATATATTTATATATTAAATTTAACATATTGTTAACACATAAAATATATTTACATACATGTAAGCTTATTCGATTCGGTTAGGGAATTTTTCAATTTTTATTATAAATTAAAAAGACCATCCCAATTGTTCGGGACAGTTATACACTTAAATAAAAGTCCACGATTTTATTGAAAAAATGATATAAATCGGTTCAGTCGATTTTTCATATTCTTTTAACACCCCTAATAGCAGCCCAATTCGTATTCCAATAACATCACCGACCCAACAGCCCATCACAACAATGCATTACGTACAACAATACAACAATACGTATACTATGTATACAACGTCTACATACAAGTGACGCATACACACATACACCCTCTCTGCGTCGTCTTTTTCGTGACCAGTACAACTTCGTCCTCCCCTTATTTTCGTTTTAGAGTAATAGAAAGACGGTTTTCAAAATTGATTTCAACTTTAACGATAAAAATCAATTTTTAGGAATTGCCATTTAATTTTAAAAAAAAATTAAATATATTTTAAAACTAATTTCAAAAATACTTAAACAGAAAAATCTTTCGAAATTCCAAAGTAAGGGTACAAGGTTCTTATTTCTATTTTCAAGAAGGTTTTACGTATTTGAATTGTCCGATAACATGCAGTTATCCGATGACTTGAAAACACTAACTTTATTTGACTAACTTTTGGGGAAATTACTTTGAAATAAATAAAGGCATTTAAAACTATTTGAAAAGAAATTAACTTTAAAACACTTGAAATAATTTGGAAAGAGAGAAAATTTTATCAAAAAAATGACCAGGTAAAGAATGGTAATTAAATAAAATCATTTAAAATATTAAATTAACATGAAAAGGTTAATCTTTAGGGGGATTTAATTAATTGAAACTAAACATTTAAAGTTAGAGTTAATACAAAATAATAATAAACAAATAACAATAAAGGAAAGAATAAATTTGAGCTTTGCTCAAATTCATAGTTATTGGGCTTCATAGCAAACCCAAAACCTGTCCTAAATTCTAAGGGGAGAATTACGTGAATAACCCAAAACTTGTCCTAAATTCTAAGGGGGGAATTACGCGGATAACCCAAAACTTGTACTAGTTAATTAGCTAACATAGCTATAGTTTGAATTAATTATGGCTCGCAACGTAATTTAAATTGTAATTACGTCACCTCTCTCCTCTCTTTCCCTCTCTCTCGCCTCTCTCCTCTTTTATACATATACAAATACAAATTATACATATACATATACAATTATATGACAAATATACAAATACAATTAATCTCTCTCCACTCTCTGCCCTCTCTCCTCCCTCTCCCAATCTCGCTCGCCAGATATACATATGCAATTTGCCTCTCTCCACTCTCTGCCCTCTCTCGCTTGCCACTCTCCTCCCTCTCCCAATCTCACTAGTCTGTCTCCTCCCTCTAACATGTAGCTACGAACCTCAAATTCTAATAAGATGGTTTGCTGAAAAATAAATGGGTTTCAGCCAATTTCTTCCTTAGAAATCTACTATTTTAATCACTTTGGGCTGCTACTGCACTTGGGCTTTTCTAGCCCACTTTCATCCTCGTACAAGTGTATATCAGTCCATATTGGATGTATACAACCTCTTTTTTTCCTTATCTCTGTATATAAGCTATATATAGGCTGTATACAACCATTCTCATCCTTCAAACCCTGTAATTCAACTTCAGGACATGTACATCAACTTCCAATTGACGAGATAAACACGAAAAAACTCAACGATATGCAAGGGTGGAGTCCAAAATAGACTCGGATGGAGTTTCACATGCAAATAAAGAGTAA